>PNEQ01127188.1:0-56752 GCA_003012365.1 Medauroidea extradentata | reverse complement strand
GGGGGGGGGGGGAGTGGAATTAGTTTATTCTGAAAAATATTTTCATGGTTCACAACTAAAACCTAATACGCGTTACTTGCCTTGACAATCTGTTGCTCATCTCAATAAATTGGTTTTACATTTTACTATAATGTTCGTAAGCCACGATTACACAGCACCCTAAAATGTTAACAATAAACATGTTTAGCAGTACATTCAGTTTCACTTTGGCTGACATTTGGCTGCTTGCTAGTTCCAATTCAAAGTGTACACGTCAAAAACTATGTACATGTATGCTTTGCTGTAATTTATTCTTAAAATGTCAACAAACCATTGCGAGATGGTGGCTGGCATTTGTGACATTATTGTAACATCAGCTTAAAATTAAGTACTATGCGCATTAACGGATAATTTCAGTGTTTTATCAGTAACCTGTCCTTCAGAATGAATCATACTAATAACATACATTTATAACATCATAACGAAAACTGTTATTGCTCTGTATTCTCTGTTGTTGTTTTGTAACATTCTATATCTAGAGAGATACTTACTTCAACTGAGATTAAAGACTGAATTACTTTCCATTTGTCGTTCTTAGGACACTTTTGTATAGCATGTTTTGTAGTAGGCTAAATATATAATGCTACCCTTACTGGGTATGTTTGCAGAGCATTGTATAGCACGTGTTCAAAGTAGCACGTACAGTTCGTATATGCAGTATTTGTAAAATGGCCAATAATGTTATGTATGGAAACAGTGCTTAAAATATCATTTACTTACCTGTTGCTTTGTTGTTACAATTTTTGTGCTCGGTACATACTATTTTTAAAATTACATAAGTAACTGTTTTTGTAACAGACACATTGAGCCTGAGCAACAATTACTGAATATGTAACTTATAAAAAAATTTAAGTCTTCAATTATTTTATGAATTTAATGGCACATCAGCGAGTGTTGTTGAACATGCCACTCAAAAGTGGAAAATAAATGTTCTTAGGTTATTTTGCTGTAATTGTATCATAGCATTTTAAATTTTATTGTGACTACTTCAATATCCCTTGTCTATTTGACAATAAATGGGATCAAAAGAAGTACAACTAAATGAAAATGAAATGAAAGAGACTTAATTTGTTGATTTCAGGGCATTTGTATAATTTACCAACTTACATTTATTTGATTGAGTACACTAGGCGGACTTGCAAACATAACGTATTCCTATGTCAATTTAATTTTTCCTGAGGTTTTTTCACACATTCGGTTACCTCAAAATTTTAAAATCGTCTGTCGTAACAGTCGAACGTAACTTAACATTACTATTGCTTGCCAATGCAGCAATCTTATACCATGTAACATGTATTTCCTGAAGTACCTATTCAAGTTAATGGGTTAAAACATGGCTGTTAAATGTCATTAAATAGAAATACTTAAGGGTGCCGTGTTACCAAGTTATTTATGTAGTAGTAGTCAATAGAATTATTAGTATTGAAAGATTGATTTTAATTTGTACTGATTTTTTAATACATTTTCATCTATCTGTCTGTCAATGGTCCCAAGTACTACTTATGTCTTAGAATTTGGCACTTCTTTAGTGCATCATAAGAAAAATATAAAGTAAGTATTTTGCAGTGCAGTCTTTCCACCCAGTAAGTCTTCATAACTTTTAATTTTTTTGCCGGAAACAAATTGACAAATGCAATAAAGGTTGCTATAGGAGGTGTACAGACAGTGGCATATGCCTGTACTGTCTGTGTATGTGGGTTCCCTTCCTACTAGACTGCAGTCGGTTAACAGAATGGTCCAGCAGTACACAATTGGAAGTAAATAAATTATACCAATTTTTAATGTTATGTACATGTCTGTAGATGTAGGTTCCTGCTAGACAGTACTTGGTGAATGGAATGGTCCAGCAGCACACAGGTGGGCAACGACAATAATTTTGCCAATTTTCGTTGTTGGCTTGGTCAAATTTTCTTTCATTTTCGCTGATACATTTCATTTATTACTTACTAACATGCGTTCATTATTTTTTAAACAGCTTCAACTGTGTCCTTATGTAAAGAAATCTATTTTAAGGTTACTTTGTCATTGATTGTATGTAGCAAAGTTTAACTATGACAGTTTCACATATAATTAACAGTTTGAATGTATGCACATAAATAATACAGAACATAACTTGACAGTTTTACCTTGTACTACATGACGTACAAAATGACTACATTTTTCACCTGTCTGTTAATCTAGTTCCTCTAATTTATCTCTAACGAGCATGAAAAAGAAAAAACAGTTACAGCTATTCCAGAATATTAGCGGCAGATATTTTTTTGCAAATAAGTATGACAATTTACCCAACCATTTTCAGTCAGAAAAAGTATGTGGTAACAATTTTTTACTAAGGAACTATTGCATTTAACAAAATAGATTTCACTTATATTGTAAGGTACATGAAACGCATTACACTCAAAGTGCTTATAAACATCCTTAGCATTTACAAGGCTATTGTTACATTTAATACGATCAATAAATATTTCTGCAAACAGCCAAAACCTAATATACTATCAGTTTACTATTAATAACACTGTATAATAATTGTATTAACTGTAACAAGTATTCCACATACTTTTTCTGTATAAGTTAATGTCTTCACTTCTGTGTACCTTTATGCTTGTAAGTTGTGTTCATATGTTGCCAACAAACTCATTACTCGGGTGTCCATTTTTTGTTGGATGTATGTATGTATGTTCTTGAGTTTGTTTTAGCTGTTAGTGTCAATGCAGAAATTGTGGTTGGAGAAAGGGAAACTGCAGTAGAAGTGGTGCAATCTGTGCAACCCTCTTGTAGCACCTTACAGGAAGATGAACCTAGTGCCTATGTAGCCAGCACAAATAAACAGCTTGCTGCAGGCAGCAAAAGGAAAAGCCAAGAAAATGAGAATGCTGCAGGAAACCACAGTAGGTCTGGTGGAAAAGTTGTGAAACGAGGTAGGAAAACTTTACATCACTATTTTATACATATTTAAAGTTATTTAAGTTAATCCTCATGAAATACGAAATAAATTTCATAATTGTGCGTAATTTCGAATAACACGTAGGCTTCTATTTCCCACTTGTCGCAAAGTTGGGGGAAAAATATTATTTCTATCACAAAACTTTAATGAATTACAGTATTATGTGTTAAAGTTTATATCTTAGTAAATTTAATTTAATTTAGTTACAATTAAGAATCGTAATGTTTTGTTGAACTATTTCCATATTATTACAAACATTTATTTGCAATAATAAATTCAACTTACACGTATTTCTGTATGTCCCATATCCGCTTTGTCTAATAGGTAATTTACGGTATTGAGCGACAGCGGTTTTGAGGAGACGACAATAACTAAGTTTAATTTTAAAAAAAATTTTATACTCAAAACGTTACTTGACTTTAGAATGAAACAATGGCTTTAAGTTATTAATACAGTCTCACATCTCTGAATGAAAACTATAAAAACTAAGGGAAGGTGGGAAACAGTTGTTAGGCTAAGGTCCGGTTCCTCAATGTCTGATTTTCTTCTGATTCTCATCAGGTCAAAATTAAACCAATGGTTAGCAGCAATATGTTTTTCTGAAGTACAGATTCAGATTAATCAATGGGTTAGCTGTCGGTAACCATTGATTATCTTAGTCATAAGAAGAAGTGTTGATTATGGAGTTAAACAGGCCTTTTGAAACAAACAAGAATATAAACAGAGACAAATGTTTAGGTTATAATGGCAGATGATTAAAATTTATTGTGTGAATATGATTAAGATATAGTAAATATCATAAACAGGCCAAGACTGTTGCAAGAACGCCCAAAATAACATGTAAATAGATGACCATGCATTTGTTATGAGATTTCGCCTGTTTAAAAATATTGTCCCATTACAACTAGGAAAAATTGAAGGACAGCCGGAAGATACCACAGACAGGTGTGTACTTGTTTATTGCATGCTTTATTTACTTCCCGTAAACTTTAGTGTGTTCGGATAAGTAATATTCTTTTATAGGTAATTAGAAAACATTTGGGGTGTATGTCACATGACTTTGTGTGAAGTCTCTATACTTCCACACACTATTTTGCATGAGTGGTTAGAAACCATTTTGTTAGATATGTTAATACAAATTTGTGCGTTGTACTACATATCTTGGGTAATGGTATTTAAATAAAAAATTTTTTTTCTCCGGATAAAATAAAACATACTATTCTCCGGGAATTTGTATTGATAAGTTCTAATCTAAATTTGTAGAGTACATAACATATTTTCAGATACTTTTGTATGTTATAATACTTATTGTACGTTATGTTATTGCTTCATACTGTTGTAGGGCATGTTGCACATATATCTTCCTGGATGGAATAAGTTATAATTCGGTTTGCTTCCACACATCTTCTATCTACTTTCAAGTAACGGAGCCAGTTTTGTTTTATTCGCTGATGCAGGCTTGTTTTTCAGCAAGATAAATTACCATTTCTGTTTAGACAGAAACATTTTCAGCACGAGGCAGCTTATTTTCTTCCATAAAAAAAAAACCGCTAACCAGTACAATAAATAAGCAAATAAAATGCTTCACTGCAGCCAATAACAAGTTGTTGCATCATTGCATGGTTGCCACATTTACCTGGTATAAGTTTAAAGTACGTGGAGAAACACTTCAGATTTATTCCCCACTTAGTAGGTTAAATATATTCAGAGCATTAGCTAACCAAGGCTTTAATGATACATAGAGAAACTGGTCCTAAGACATAGGTACTTAAGTAATTGGAGAATTGTACTTTCAGGTTGGAGAACACAAAATGAAATTGGACAACACATTTTTTGTGCGGTTTGGTGTGTGATCATTTGCCAGCCTAGGCATTTAGCTTGTCCAGCAAAACTTCACAACCACGCGAAAATTGTATTATCCACCTGTGTTTTGTGTTCTACCTTTATACATAATTGTATAAGTACTTGTGTATCTATCGCTACATGTTTGGCACCAAGTTCATTCACAGTAGTTCCTGATAGGAAAAGCAATTGTCCAATTAGGAAATAGCTGTCTTTATTGGTGGGCATTTAAATACTATTAAGTATTACATACAATAAGAAACCTTATGAATATTTTTTTATACAAACATTTTTTTGCTGTAGTATGTCATCATTTCAGTTAATATGCACTTGTTGCAGTAGCTTTTTACGAGAACACTACAAATTCATTTACAGATATAGAGAAACCCCATTATTTAGTATTCTCTTGGTACCATTAAAAATTGTAAAGAGGCAGACTGTGAAAGTAGTCAGTGGCACCAAAGGAAAGTGGTGTAAAATACTAGAAAATATAAAATTATGTGGAGTAAAGAATTGGTGTTTTACTGTATATAAATTTGTAATTGGAAAAAAATTTAAAATATAAGTGTCACAAAATGAATTTTAAGTTCGTTTTTTTAAGCGATTTAGACATAAAGTAATAAAATGCTAGTTGATGTATTGAATTGGATTAATCTTCAGAAACATATGTTGTACTCATAATGCCAAAACCAACGTTGCGTTATTGTTATGGTTTTGCCGTACCACTTTTTTAAATTTTTCCTATTACTTCTTGTAATAAAAAATTTTGTAGGTTAACTAAAAATGCTCTTCTAACAGTACGCTCAGATTGCACTTCATTTTTCACATTGTTGCTACCGTTTTTATTAACTTTTAGTTGCATTTCTTTTTTCAAACCTTTTCAGTAAGTATTCTAACAACTATGATTCTACAATGCATCTAATTGCCTGTGTCCTTTAAATTTAATTTGTTTAAGATATTTAGTAATACCTTAATACAATAGTTACGCCGACTTGTAAAAATTGAGACAGTGCTGTAATTTAAAGCAATGCAGCTGATGTATTAATTTGCTGTATGTTTGTAGTGCCAAAATTTTTACTACTTACACTATGTTTCAGCAAGCATTGTTTGAACATTATGTAAGCAGGGTTTGTGATTACATGAAATCCAACAGCACGCGAGCGTTTAGCTCTGCAGCTAGCAGACGCAAGGCAGCAATTTGCAGAGCTGCAAGAACGACAGGTGTCGTGTATGGAGGTTAGTGCTTCCTCTATGCTTTCAATTCTATGACATGTTCTATGAGCTTGCAAATTCAAAGACATGCTTTATTCTCTTAATACAATACTACTTCTCAAGTAGACTTTTTAAGGGACAAATGGAAAATATTGTAAATTATAGGGAATTGTAACATGGTGTAGAAAAAATGTAATTTATAAGTTTAGCACATAAGTAATATTTCATCACAAAAAATTCCAAAGTAGTCATCTGTAACCAGTAATTTAGTAATTTCAATGTTTTTGTTACTATAGCTTTTTAGTAGAAATTGGCAGAGAGGCGTGATGAATCCATCTTAATATAACTGAAAGTACTCATCTGGTTTTTTGAACCTAGTTACATATGTTAAGTATGTAGTTTCGTTTTACTTTTGTCTAATTATTATTACTACTCTATTCTTGTACAGTATCAACAGTTACGAAAATTTACGTTAGTAGGACAAAATATAAATTATTTTAACTTAAAAATTTAGACGACATCAGGGGAAGCAAGTATGAAATGCAGTACACTGAAAATGTGTTGCATGGTTACGTTATGGCACTGTGATGTATTGCTAACACATGGAAAGTAATAGGAAACAGGGAAATTTAAATATTTACAGGGTTAATGTAGGTAATTCAGGTGCTTGTTACGGCCGATACTGATGTATTCATTTGCAGATACTGGCAGGTGCAGCCAAGCAACAGGCTGAGGCAGCAGTCATGGTGGCTGCAAATGCAGCTGCTCAAACTGAACTTATACGGCAAAACACAGAAGTGATGAACCGAATGTTGGTATTGTTGACGAGCCTAAGTGAGAAGTTTAATAGTAGTACGTAGTAAAGTATTTTTTTCCCCCATGCAGCAACTGAACATGATGCCAGTTAAGTACACATATTTTCTGTTTAACCTTTATATAGGCGGTTCGGGATAAAGTGAGCACTAAGAAAAGCCCTACTAAAGTTCTACTTTCAGATAATTCGTATCTTTCCGCGCGTAACGGCTCACGCCTGGAAACATCTATCCCCTCTGGACATATCACTTGATGTTTGCGCGTGTAAGTTAAAATGTACAGTCAGTATGAATCGATACAGTTTGATAAAAAAAAATTACTAATTATTATATACAATACAATTACAACGATGTCGATTGATTTTGTATCAGTTTTGTTGAATTTAAATAGGAAAGTACAGGGAACTATATTGCGTAACTTCGCTGCCAACCATACAAGCAGTAAGGGAAATATGTGACATGTTTTATTATATGCAGTAACAGCTAGTGACATTTTTCAAAGGTTAAATTTTTAGTGCTCATTTTGTCCCGGACGACGTATAAGTACAGCACGCAGACATTTACTGTATAGCCTTGACAATCACCTTTTCTGCTATTTAATCGTAATCATGTTCTTAATTCTCTGATTTCAATAATAGGGAGCTAGTGATAAATGTTTTTAAGTAAGGGCTCTGTTTCATAAGATTGGAAAATTTTTAGTATAACATACTTTCTTGTAACTATAACATATATTACAAGAAAGTTGTTGTTACAGCTATAAACTCATAAAATTTGGTTCGTGTAAAAATTGAGTTACCTATCATGGTTGTCACTAGTATATAAAAAGTAGAAAGTCATACGAAAGTCTGCGAATGCAGAATATAGTAAGCGAAGCCAGGAAAAGTGATGGAAATTGCTGAAAGTAATACAATAGAGTATTGGCGGTGGAGGTTTTATTATTATTATATTATAAGCAGTATTACATCACGTTGCATCCTGTAATAATTTGCCGTACAGTTTAAAGATGTTGATACTAAAATAGTAGCCGTGGAGCAAATGCGGGAATTATATATTGCTATTTGTGTCATTTGTAAGGGTACGGTATGAAAGCCGAAAGCATATAGTTGGTGATGCTACTGTATTTCCGTAACCTTAAATATTCTATATTGTATATGTACGTCGCCAGATTTAATTAAAACATAGGTAACCTAAATGTAATCAATCCCTCCCGATCATCAGTTGCCTAAATGCCAGCAAGGCTACTAAGTTAAATATATACTGGACTGTTTTAACACTGTTATTTGGTAATAAATGTTCAATTTTTGTTGACAGAAAGACATACCATTACTATTTTGCTGTGCATAAGACATTTTATTTTAGCCCTGTAATTGATGTTTGTTTTATAGATACATTTCTTGCATTGCTATAACTGAAACTTTTCTTAATGTTTTGAGACTATATTAAGGTTCGCGCGTTTGTTGTCTCCACAGTGTCATATTTAGGATTCAGAATACGATGGGATAAAGTAGCTCTCGGAATATGGGAAAATGAAAAATTAATAAATAACTAAAAACTACGAGGCCCTAATGTAATACGTAACCGTTTACACTGTCGGTTAAAAGCTATTGTTATAATGTACTGTTTTTATTGCAGAGTGTGCTTAAATTGGCTAGCATGCGTTCAAGCAATAATAAGAAACTAATGTAAATATGTTTGTAGTAATTGAATGTCCACATATTGTAAGAACAAATTATAATCTATGTACATGTCTGATATCTCAAAATAAGTATACCAACAATGGCTAACAAAAAATAATATCTCGTGCCGTTTTAAAAATTATATTCCGTTTCAGCTGGGCACATGACAGTTTTAGCACTATATAACTACTTGGCCTATGTATCTGTACATTATTGTGTTTACTTTTATGTTATTCCACATTTGTGGTATATACAACACGAATGCATTATTTGCCATGTATTTTTAATTTGTAGGTAAATTATGATGCACGTAAACAAACAGTTTTGTATCATTTACCGACCATATATAAAGCAATTTTCAATACATTTAAATTTCTGAAATAGAAAAGTACAATAAAAATTATACTGTAATGTGTATCTAGTAAACATGCAGAGTACTATTTCTTTGTGTAAAAAAATTCCTGTAGAAAAATATTTCATCTCAATACAGTAAATAAAACTTAACTAAGCCGTAGTTGAGCGTTAGTATTAAGCGGCAGAAATCCTTTAATAAACACAAAATAGAGAATAGGTGTTTTTCGTATGAACGTGCTTTAATTGTCAGATACATTCGTACCCTAATGTTAAAACCTATTTTGCAAATTCATAAAGTCAAAAATTAAAAATTAACAAATTGCTTTTGCCAACCCCATATATGAAGTAATTCTGTTTAGTGAAATGTTAGTCATTGTATATTGTTTATTTTAATTTAACGATAACTTCGTTACATTTGTGTCCAGATGTATACCTATATAACTTATTTTTAAACACTGAGGAAAATTTTTTTAACTTAGGCCTTGAATACCTGGAACGGTAAGGGAATTTTAAACTATTAAGATAAGTGGCAACCATTGTATAAAATTTTTTTTGTGATAATACACAGCTTCTAATACAACGTTCTAACTATACAGCGTACAAATGAGACTAAATGTTTACAATGTTCGTAAATTATAGCAAGAGAGAGAGAATTTTACATAAATTGAAGAGGAACATTGTTGAGTGCAAAACTGCCTTAAAAAAAGCCAATAATGTTACTAAAGTTTGTAGTTGTTATACTTGTATTGAATAGATGGTGAACACAAACAGAGATAATACTGTAGTGTTGAACACAAAATTCAATTGCTGTACATGTAATGTTGTTCGATGATATTGCACAATTTATTTGTAAATGAAATGTCTGTGCTGGTTTAAAGTGTTTAGCCAATGTTAATGTGTTACAGGAGCAGTTTCAGTTGCCTTGAATAACTTACTTTTTTTTGCAATTCTAAATAACAAATTGTTATATATTAAACTACCCGATACTTCAAATTCTGTTTGCCTTGTGCTACAGTACAGACAGTGTAATTTAGCGACTAAGTTATACTTACGCTGAAATATGTATGCCAAATTTTTCAATATTCATAATTTGCCTGACTGATGGCGACCTAACATTACGTTACTACCTCAAATACCGTACTTGTACTGTACCTTTAAGTTAAATGCCAATGTAACATCTTTCATCTCAGGTTTACGAACAGGAAAAGAAATAATATGCAATATGGAGACTAAAACAAAGCCTTAAGGGTTAATTGAAGTTATGTATATATTTTACGTAAAATAACCAAGATGAACCTCCAATGGCATTCTTTAATTTATTCGTCGTTACGTCCTTACAAAAAATCTACAACCAACACAATAATTTCTTCATCCAACTTTTTAATCTTGAGACCTGCGCACAATATTTAATAAATATTAACCTATGGACTGTTATGTCATGAATTATGCGGTACATTTGTAGTCTCTTAATAAATCTTTTACATACTATATTATCTGTAAATGTTACTAAACGCGTAAATGTATTATTACCTGTCTTCGTTGGTATAGAAAATTCATACAAGCTATTCTTTATACTTACTTTATTATTCACAATTATTTCAGCACTAAATTCAACCAGCCAAACCAATAGGATTGTGAACATAGAAATTTTCGAATAATTAAGCATTAAAATGCTAAATTTTGTAAGACCACTGTAAACATTGGAAACATGTTCATATTGGCTGACACATTTACGACACACACGTACGTAGCCGCTGCACATCAAGCAGTATTGTGTGTATTGGAATTTCCTATGGAAAGAAAATATCACATTTCGAGAAACCAGTTAAGAAAAAGTTGTATGGAAATTCGTTTGTTGCATGCATAGTTGTAGATATGGTAAGCAACGATAATTTGCTGGTCTTAAATATAAAGTAGTGAAGACAACAACTAGAAAAAACTATTACATACATAAATTGTATTTTTTGTTAATAGCAGACTTCGTTTCTTCTGGAAGCTTAAACCATGCAGTCCGCCTTGATTGGTCAGATGGCGGTATAGTATAGTATTCGGAGTAAATTGCATTTTATTGCTGCGCTAACTACAATTCACAATGATACTGTATGTAATACAAGTTATACTTGGTTTTAGTGTGTAAACTTCTGTACTTTACACAATTTTACTACCTGAATGTATGCTGTTACAGCTGGAATTTGTGCGACAGCAACAAGGCAGTTCACTTTTTACAGCGCAAAACTGACTGCTCTTTTAGTGCACGTTTTTCTCGACGTGTACAGATACAAAGCAAGTTTGGTAAGGTTGTTTATAAAATTAAAGTTACTTTTTTTAAAAAAAATAGGAATTTTTCCGTATTGTTACATAACTGCAATTGTTAACTGTTTCACAAGTAGCACTTTCTTTCCCGCAACACTATAATATGTCGGTTTTTTTTACTTGTGAATTATTTTTCACAGTTCTGAAAATATTTTATAACTTACTTACATTAACATACTGCTTGTGCTCTATTCCTAAACATTTTAACATTTATTCCAAAGGGATTAAATAATACTTTTAAATGTCAAGTATAATACGATGGAATTCCTCAAACAATTTTAACATTACTATGGTCAGTTATATATTATGTTTGTGGATTTATGGAACCTGACCCCTTCATATGATGGAATATGATAAGTGGACAAAATTGTTAATGTATGACTACTATGCCTTGCAAGTTATCATACAGAAAATGAATTAGTAATGAAAAAAAGTGAAGAACTTCTGCTATGATGGTTGTAGCTTATGTGATAATATGAAACAGGGTCCTTAGTATTAGACTAGTTTAGCATTAAAAATGGTGGGGGTGCCTTATTTGCAGCTGTTTCTTTGTTGGGTGTGTACTTGTGTGTTTTAGAAAGTGTGACAAGCCATTAACATGTTTGTATTGCTTGTTTTGAAATAGCCTTTGGTAAGTACATGTAAGGTAAAATGTGAAAAGAATAAAATAAATAAAGAAAATGACTAATTAAAGAAAAAAGAGAAATGTCATGAAATGTTTTACAAAGAAAATAAAAACAATATAATAATACATAAATCTTTATTTCACTTCCATTTTACCATCAAACTTTCATTTCCTGCTTTCATAAATTTAAAACAGGGGTGCAACAACAGTGAAAGAGGGAGTGGGGAAGATGTATTGGTACTTTTCCTACTTCCGTGCAGATCCTTTACGCAATTATAAACCTTAAATAATTTACCAGTGAATGTACAATAATATTGCACGATTAAAAAACGTATTAATATACTATTTAAAGTAATTTTACTACGTCATAGCTCCATATCGTGTTTGGTGGAGTTGTAAATACTTTTAGATGAAACTCAGAACAGTAATTATTACAAGTTTCCCTCCCCATTCCCCCTGGAAAGTTAAGTAGTACTCCTGCTTACTAACTACACAAAAGAATGTTTACATATAAAAGTAGCAGAACAAAAAAAATAACATATGTTTACATTCTATTAGTAACAGTATGTGCAATTAAACCTGATAACTCGCAATTTTTTCAATCAAGTAATGAAAACCTGACAATCTTATGCGTTGCAAATACATCCATAATTACCTACATAACTACAGTATTTTTTACTAACATTAAAGGTTAAAATTGGACTGAAAGAAATTACTTAAAATTTTTAGCATTTACTGTGCGTAGTTCACAATAATATGAAATATTTTTGCCATATCTTGTCCATTTAACCAGTTGCAAGATACTATTTCCAACAATGGCATTTCTGTGGTAATCGTTTGGTATGCATGTTTATACTACAGCAAAGTATGTCACCATGTTGTAATTGTTATATTTGTTCCAGTTTTTTTCTTATTTTAGGCACAAAATTACATGTAATTTAGCTGGTATCAAGTTTATGTATCTTGCATAGTTTTTTCATAAGGGCTTGTTAGAAGTCTACATTTGCATGTTACCATTTTAAGGACGAAACTAAAACGTACTCTCAGTGAATAACAATGTAGTTTGCTAACAGATTGTTATTGTGGTACCTAAGCCCCAAATACGAAAGGAAAACTGTTTTCATGCTGGCTCTTCAAACTACCTAGGCATCACGTGCAATAGAGAAAGACCTCTCTTCTGAGGGTATTTAATGGGTCATGAAGACGTGCAAGAGCACGGTAATTAAATAAAGTCAAGTTTAATGGCAATGGCACATTTACTAAGGCACTAAATTGCTTGCATTACAGACAAAGGCACATGCTCCTCTCGTGGGCTAATGAAACCCTTGATTGCAATTCAGACCATTTGCAAGAATTTCAAATAAGAGTCCCTTCAGACCTGCGCACATAACGTCCAAATGCCTCAGTGAACTCGTACGAAAGTTACCACGCAGCGTAACTGCAATCAGACGGTGAATAGATAGAGATAAAAATAAACTAAGGTAATTTAACTTATGCACATGGCCCTCGCCATTACGTACCACCCACGTTGGCGAACCCATTATCTCGCAAGCGTACTTCCTGGCACACCTTCATCGCACAGCGGTTCTAGCAGAACTGGGGAAAGCCCAGGGCACGCGCGACTGACCAGGTGTGGCATAGCCTCCAACCCAGCGCGCATATCCCTTGGGAACTGATTAATTACTATGCCCTAGATGGAATGCTCATAAACCTCAATTAAAAATGTACGACTCCTGGCAATATATACGTAATACATAAATTTCTATATTCGTTAAAAAGAACATGTAGACATAAAATTATACAACATACTAAAGGCGTAAGTGGCAGAGTGCTACATTCCGGCCATCGTCGGAACTTTCGCAGCGGACGATTCCCATAATCCAAGGCTCTTTGTCCAACCTCACGTGATCCTCAGGCATCAACCTGTGATACTTCTGAGGCCATCCTCAAACATCCAACTTATAAAAAACTGATAATGTGAAATAAGCCCTATGGCCTTAAATTACATCAACAAGTTACTTCAATAAAATTCATTACATACACAAGTGAACAAAAATGAGACTATACAGTAGCTTATTCGCCGAGGTGTGGCAGTTTCAGTTTGCAAACAAGAGTGCATGGTACTGGTATAAACGGAAAAGGGTGTAGACGCTGCTAACCAGCCCGCGTGACCGCAGTGTGACGCAGGTTAAATTGGTAACTGATCAAGAGAGTTTTCGTATTGATTTCTGATAGTGGTTTAATCAGACAGAAACACATCACCTTCATAAATGTGTTTCATGGTTACAGTCGAACGTAAGTAAACACGTGTACTCCCAACAATGGCTGGTATGTATTGTTTCTTCACTTATCAATCGAATATCGTGATACATACATTGCATGTTTGCTACAGTAATTACATTTACAACACGTGCAACAAGAACAATATTCATTACATCTAAAGTTTTTATAATGTCTATAAAAAGGGTAGTGTCTATTATGTTACAGTTGTGTTAAAATTATTATGTAAATTTCGTTAATGTGGAAAGAATGTATAAAAATAAATATTTCATTGGTTCGATAACACTGTCAGTTGCAAAATACAGATGCTTTGTTAATAACAAGGGGATTGCTAATGTTGATGAACGTCTATTACTCAATTACATCGATCAGAATCGTAGATAACTTAGGGAATCGTTATACTCCTTGCATCGAAAATGTCAAATGTTTTGGTTAATGTTCATGAATAGTTGCAATATGTGTGACAATATTAGTGTCAATGAATTTATATTTCAACCATAGCTCATTGGTATGAAATTGCCATCTACCTGAGAAATGGGGTTTAGCGTCCGGATTTCTGCATTGTGTATCGAAATGGAAGATGTTGTTAAAGACGATTTCTCAGGAATTTCATGCCTATCTCATTCACACACACACTTTCTCACGACTTTCGGTTTTCATACTCTCCTAAATACCACTAATTCGGGTCTTGTATTGTACGCTCAATACAGTACTTGTCTACTACTACACGTGGCGAGCATTCCGGTCACCCCTGATTACAAGCTACAATCACGTGAACACTGCGTGTTTTCATTCACAGACCTTACCTTTGATCACGTGCATGCGCTTCTGGCGCTCTCACTTGAACGCGAATAGACAGTAGCCTGAACTCTGTACGACATGATTGACTGAACAATATTAATAAATTATTATTCAAGAAAATTAAGCTAACATGAGCCGTATGTAGGCCAACGTAATATTTGCTGATAAGTTACAAATTAATTTTTTTTTAAATTGATACCTTGTTGCTTCAGGATGGCATTCCATAGTCTCGCATGACTTAAGTGCAGCCACAGATCAAATTGAAGAGGAAAAAAAGGAAAACATGTCTATTGAGGGCAATAAAATGTATGTCTACATTGCAATCATCAATTTTTTTTTTTAACTTACAGGGATGTTTGTTAAAAAGAAAAATTAAACAATAAATTTTTTTTATGTACGAGAAATTGCGGAATTGTGATATCTGTTATCCAGTGTAATATCTTCCAATTTGGTATGTCAGTTGGTTTTGGTATCATTCCTAAAACGGTAACTTGCAAATTTTTTACGTTACTATGAGAGATTAATTAATTTAATGAGAGCAACATTTCAGTTGTATCTTGAGTGTAAAATAAGGGGAAAATATCAGATACTAATAAAGAAATTATAACATCATGATAAATATTGCTGTAGACTGTGTCCTCACATTCAATATTGTTTTTTTTTTTTGTTACATACTATTTAGTATCTACAACCAAGCTGTTCATGTAAGAGAATATTTTCTGATTTGTATGCAGTGTTGTTGCTACTACAGTTATATTACAAGAGACTAAAAGGAAAACCACAGGAAACCTAAGAAACTGCAACAGTAATATAAACAGCCCGGCTTACAAAAAAAAAAATTGTACCTGGTACTCAGATGGCTACAAACAGTAGTCAATTCATTATGTACAAAAATTATAAATTAAAACAAAAAATCACTTTTGTAGCCTAACTAATGTTTGCACGATTGAATATCTGTACATTACTTCTGTGTGCAAGACCCACCAATTTCAATACACCATATGTGTGATAATCAGGCATTCAATGCTTAACATACACACAACATATTGTCATATTTTGGTCTTACATTAAGCTACAAACTTTTAAGTATGTATTTCTTAAGGAGAACAAGTTCATTGTTTAAGCTGTAGTGGTTGTTGTATGTTAAACTAATTTCCACACTATTTTAGCTAATATAGGAAATAAGTTTCAATCTCAATTTCAACACATTATGAAATGGCACAACAATCTGCTACATACTGTACGTTTCTAATCACTGCAGCATCACAAAACTACTAAATTATAACTACATTAAACAATATCACAATGGAAGACTTTACAACTACTCTTTACGAAATTTCGTGGCATGTTTGAAGTTCCCAGTGATACAAAAAAAATTTCTACACATATAAAGAACTCTAATATTTACAACAAGAATATTGAATTTTTTAAATGACACAAGTTTAGTTCCGACAGTGCTAAATATTTTCAGGCCACAGAATGAGTAATGTCAGCGGGTTCACTTGAAATATAACGCGGCCTACGCGTTCCAATAGCACATGTGCCAGGTACCCACAATTATTAAAAATTTCACTAAGGCCACTGCTGCATGGAAGAAAAAATAAGTTAGGCTGTGTGCGCACAGTACTATTTTTCTCGCAAGTTTATTTTACAAGACGACGTATTACGTAAAATATAAATTTTACCTGCACACGATACTGGCTACGTAAATAGTTGTGAGCACAGCAATTTCAAAATAAGCTTCATTATGAAGTTCGTTACTGTGGTAGTTAATAATTTTCTCCACATACAAACAAGTTACTTCTCTATAAACATTTTCTTAACACTCGTAACTTCTCTTTCATCCAATTATTTACCTCCATGTTTATGTTTATCAATACTCGCCTAGGCCAACCAAAATCCGCCCCCGGCAATTGGGCAACTCCAGTACCTGAGTCCGCAGGGCTTCTAGCAGCAGGCTAAAGAAGCTAGTAGCCGAGCAAATACGACTCCTAGTACACAATATAGTAAGGAATATTGTACCGTTTGCTGCAAGCTTTAGGTACGTGATGCCCGGTAGTGTGGCCGCTATGTTCACCTCCATAACGTTACGCATGTCAGAATTGGTTGTTGCAGCAGCATTGATGACCAATTTATGAGGAATTTTTCAAGTTTATGCACACTTTCAAAATGCAGACTAGTCTGTTTATATAATAGATTAAAAGCAATAGGAACTCTTGTTTGGGAATATACCTTGGAGACATAAGTACAAATATGTACATTCTATCATATTACTATCATAAAATAAAATTTTTAATATTGGTAATTTGCATAAACATCTTCATTACGAAGTGAGCTACTTTTTTTTTTCCTCAGTCGCAGACATGCTTAACGTACATACAATAAGTTCAGTGAGGACGTGTTGGTAAATATTCAGCATGTAGGTCTTAGTGCTTTACGAAGAGGAGGTATTTGATATAGGATTAATGACGAAACAGAAACTCGACACAAGACGAAGTTGTTAAATTTTTTTTTTTTTTCAAAATGTGGATAACTGATAGGTAGAGATGGTGAAATTTCGCGAATGCAATGACCTGCATGTTAGAATCAAATATCTTATGCATACTCAAGTCCCGACCATTTGCCCACTAGCTGCTGCTCAGTGGAACAACAGACAATGGACGAATAGATAGGCGTTGAGTATGCATAGGATATTTAATTCTAACATACATGTAATTGAATTTGCGACATTTCACCATCTCTACTGATAGGTTACAAGAGGCGCACCAAAAGAAATGGGAATTGACAATCACCATATAACTTACCGAATAGAAAGTCACTATATTCAGTCGCTCATTATGAATCCACCTCTAAAAGCATACGATCTCGTATGTTAAATATGTGCAATGGTTTTCATTCATCGGCTATATGTGTATTATTTTTGCACATAGTCTGTTTCGTGAAAAAAATTACATGTTGGGACGTCTGCTATGTGTATGAAAATTATTTTTATTTACTACACAGGTTGAGAGCAAGCTGAGTGTGTTCGTGCAAAAGTCGTTTGATGCAGCTAGCTAAGTTTTTTTTATATAATGGAAACAGCTGTCTAAATTTGGAACTATTATGTTAGAGACTTCATGTATAGTTCGAATGGCTGGTTTCACCAACTTGCCCTAAACTGTATCTCATCAAGGTAGTGCTTAAGTGTAAGCATCACTTAAAACTGTCTCCCTAGTGATAGGTGTTTTACTATTACAAACACAATTTTGTTGGGATTCACTTAGCTAGGCCAAGTTGAAAATTGAAAGTAGAAAATTTGTACAGGTTAGTAAATCAACCACGTAGTGAAGTGTGGTAGCCAGTCAATCAGAATACTGAAAGAAAATAACACAAGACTGAAATTGATTATTTTAAAAATCCAAAAGGTTACGTATGATTACGTATAGTTCACCCAGCACTTGAAATTTTTATAAACTGTATGTAACTGACATAAAAGATACTCACTCTTATTGTAGAAACATTCTAATAAATTTTAATTCACATAAGTTTTTTTTCACAAGTAAGTACATATTGTTAACCATGATAATTGCGTCTATAAAAATTAATTTAGGATTCTAAAAAAACCATATCACGGATACAACATATTTTCATTCCTATGCATTATTATTTCTTTCTTTATAGAACGTATATTTCAAGGTCAAACAGAGACTTCACTACTTACGTATCCCTTTTTTTGGCGTCTTACTTATGCTATGTTTAAGGGTGCGTAGTAGATAAAGAAACGCTGAAAATACCAATTGATTAGTACGGTTCCTTCGAAGTAAAAATGGACAAAATACTCAAAGTCAATCCTAGACAATGGTATTGGCCAACTTTATGAGCAAATTTTTATCCAGAATTACCAATTTTTTACGTGTGATGTATTGCGTCGCAGTTACATGCACAAGGTTCCGGTATCCGAGATTGTGCCTCAAAAGTTTGTTAACACTGGAAATAGTTTTGTTCAAAATGTTGTCTAATGCTATTGCCTATAAGTGCTATAGTTTAATTTTCGCAAATTATCTTCATGAAACCTACAGTTATAGGTGATTGCTTTTAGTGTTGAATTAAGTACCACCCCCTCTTAAGACATGTAAGAACAACTTCATTGTTGATGAAACACTGAAATGTACTACGTAATACGTAAGTGACATCTAAGCTATACTTAAATTTGACGACTTAATGGTGAAACTGGCCATAAGTGGATCAAATGCAAACCACTGTTGCAGGAAATTAAAAGAACAGGGGTTAGAAAGTGAATAGTCCACAATACAAATATTACGAGTAAGTGTGTTATACATAATAGACATAAACTGTACAGGCACATGTAATTTTTGCTGTACTATAAAAAGTAGGCCAATGGCTAAATTAACAGGAAAATTCGAATGGAAAACTGCATGCTAGTGTGTGTGAAAGTAATGGGCCGATGTGAGGACCCTTTCGTTATCTGTACATTCGTACGATGTATTCAGGATGAAGTTATACTTTTTTTGACAGTTCGAAGTTTATGCACAAATTTTCATCAACGAAAGTAGATCTTGATGTATTCATGTGACACCATCACATATTACCAGCTGTAGAGTTTAGATTACAGTCCGTTACCTGTCACAAGTGACTTGTGAAGTGGCATTATGTAAATTTTTACACTCAGTCTTACACTGAGATGAAGAATTGGGTTTTTGTCCATGAAAGTTTTAAACTGCAAATTTGCTGTATGCATGTTATTTATACCATTATATAAGTATTATACGATATTATTGTTTAAAGAAAATGTTAGGTCGGTATACATGAAACTCTATGAGGCACCATTATTTTAATGCAAATTGCTGAAAGAGATATTAAAATAGAATGAAATTAAACATTTTGCCATAAACAAGTTTAAGCCAGTGGTTTTTTTATTAATACACAAATAATTTAGTTTTAACCCTAAAATAAGTACAGACATCATGTATCATAGAATTATACAACAAACCATTACGTAAACTGTACTTGGTGTTCCGCTGAATGTCAAACATCCCTTACAGACCTTTCAACTACAGAGCACGATTCCATTTCGCCCCACAGTATTTTCTCAAAATGTTTTGCAAAACACTGAGAATGTCCCGACGACACTGCCTATTTGGGGCAACGTTATTTTTTGCTTTCCAGTAAGTACTATCAGAGCAACGGCGGAATAGAATAAATAAGAAGTAACAGCATTATTTTTCTCTTTTCATTATAATGCTATTGGAGTTTGTAGAAGTTTGGGTGTTCAGTTAGGTAGGACTGGTAGGGCATATTTTATCATCTGTGAATAAACCGAAATGTAAGCAACATCGCACTCACCATTTCTAAATATGCACATGAAATGAGATATATGCGGTTGTTTGAACCAATTTCTCAAATTCCATATGGCTTTGTTTACTTTTATGTATGCCCCGAGAATTGGTACAATAGCAATGGTTAAAAATTCTATTATGTTGCTTCCAATACAGTTAGTTATTATGTGATATTGAACCTCGAATAGTAATTTTAAAGTCATATAAAGCTGAAGTTGATAGCTTAAAGCACTCATGTCGTAAAAAGAACTGTAAAATATCATTACAATTCTTGAATTCATATATATTTGAATTATATCAATAATGCATTTGAACCTTGAATAGGTCTTACCAGTTGTACAAACCTGAAATACTAAAACTAGCTATAAATAAGAACTTGACCACCTCAATGTTGACGACCGCTATATTGGTTGCATTTGCTGTCAAAATAGTACAACTTTATCCTGAATACAATAAATGTTATGCCAAGTTACTGCAGTAGAGGGAAACCCTTACATATTACAATTGTGTGTAGTATGACAAACATTACAAAACTTACCTAATATAAATGAGTATGCTGTAACCTAGTCATCCCCATCAGGAAGTTCGCCAAACCTTTCCATCATGATTTGTTTTTGAATACGCTGGGCAATTGCACGGGGGCCACCTCTACCAACATTGTCAAAATCATGAGGAAAGCCGACATCGCATACGTTTTGCGCATTGTCGAATTCATCTGCAGGCAGCCTGTGGTGAAGTCTGATGTTATGTAGAACTGCACAGGCATTTACAATTCTGCCTGCAAGTCCAGGTTCATACATAAGAATGCGCTGATACGAGAGACATCGCCAGGTTGACTTGAAGCAGCCAAAGAAACGCTCTACTGTATTTCTCGCTTTACACAGTTGCTGAGTGTACGCAAATTGTTGGGTACCCTCTGGGTAGCGAGGTAAGGGTGTCATCAACCATGGCTCCAGTGGGTAACCAGCATCACCTTTGCATTCCAGAGTACAAGTGCATTACATTACGTCCACACAAAACTAACATAAAAAAATAATTCCCACTGGAAACTTACAGGCAATGGCAAACACTTGTAATAGGTATGGTGTAAATACTGAACATACCTATAAGCCATGTACGACGTTCCCCCTGGTTGTAATGGAATTCCATGGCATTGCGAATAGCGGACTGACTCCAAATGTAGGCATCATTTCTAGCACCAGGGTATCTAGCATTGACATTTAATACTTTCAAGTCTGGATTCACTATCTGCAAGTGATGTACATTTACAATGGAGACAGCATGTATGCACAAACAAATTACTTTTAAATTTAAAGTTTATATATTTATAAATTAAAGTGTTATGTATTTAATTAGGCAATTTTCTTCTCTCTCAGGTACTTACTTGATTTTATAATGCAATTATTGCACTGAGGCAATCTGTACATTTTTTGCCTATGAGGTAGACACAGGCGACGATACGGACCTGATGATAACCAAGTGACCTGTACTGTACTAGTGGTGTGATAATCTTTCCTTTTTTGCAGTACGCTTCCTTTAGAGGTCGAATAAAGTCGAAATTGTGAAATTTCGAGAATTTAATGACCTGTACGTTAGAAAAAAAATCCTATGTATACTTAAGCCCCGGCTATTTGTTGACTAGCTGGTACTCAGTTGAGCAGCAGTCGATTAACTAATAGACGGGGCTTGAGCATGCATAGGATATTTGATTCTAATATGCAGGTCATTGAATCGTGAAATTCTCACCATCTCTAGCAATAAGGAATGACACACTTAAATTATTATTGTGAATGTTAAGTTAGTTATTTACAATTTAGTTTTATGACTCCAAGTCACATATTTAAGACTGAATGTGATAATTAGTTTGGAAGTTTAAGCATGTCTGCAAAACAAAATCATATTTTTTCTTTGTGACCTTTTAAGTAAAAAAATATGTAGGCTATAGTGATATAAAGTCAGGTTTAGCATAATACAAGTACGCATTACACTACAGCAGCATTCACCACCATAACATACTTACTTTAACTGGTGGACAGAGGTTAACAAATTTACTGCCTAATGGCTTGATCATAAATGTCACCAACAATGCCATCAAATTATTTGTAAACTTCTGTAGTTCGTAATAGCCTAATTATTTTCGTTGATACTCACAACCTGCACATTCAACGAGTGATTTCCATGGTGGTTGACATATGCCTCCTCGTGTTCTTTGGGCCCCAGGATGTTGATGAAGGTACAATCAATAGCACCAATAGCACCTTTAAAAGGGTGTGCGGCCTCCAAAAACATTCTGCGTGCAGCAGCTCTCTCTTCAGCTGACATAGGGAACTTGACCCATGTCCTCAACAGACGGCGATTTATTGCATCTGTTACGCCATGCACACATCTGCTCACAGAGCTTTGGCTTATATTAAGCACGGACTGGTTGCCAACAGAACGTTGGTACGACCCTTGCGCGTAAAAGTTTAAGGCTGATAAAACCTGTTTGAAAGGAATCACAATATTTACTGATAGGAAAGAAAAACATATGTCTTGACATCGCCCAAGTTGGCATGGTGGCAATCACCATGCTAAAAGCTTTGTGTCATTGTAAAAAACGATAAGAGTGACGTGTTGAAACTGGAAGTATGTGGGTGACATGGCACGAGTTGTCATGATCATACAGGGCAGGGTCAGAGGGTAAATGTGAAGAATGAAAAGTGAATAGAGATGAACGGGAATGAAGGAAAGGAAAACCATGCTACTGGAAAGTAGCAGTGGAAAGGATTGAGGAATCAACCTCAGGGTTGTTGGTCTCACGGCCAGCAGACGAGAACTAGGTTACCTGTATCTATTGATAACCTGTCCTTCTTGAAGGAACAGATGTAAGCCACTCTCTCGGCTGTAAGCTGTACACCTTTCACATGTAATGTTATGTTACAGATATTGGAATATAGAACTGGTACCTAACACATCTCTACGACGAGTGGGAGTAAACTACTACTACAAGTCTTGCGGTAAATCAAGACAGGCTTACTGATACACAACAGACACTACAGAAAACCTGTTCAATAGCACAAATATATAGCTTACTGGTAGGTAACACAGATAAAATCAGTACTGAAACCGACTGTAATAGTTACAGGTTAAGATTCTACTATATCCCAGACGTACAAATTCTTGGCTTTTAAGTAGTAACATTTGTTTTAGATTTTAAGTAGTAAATGTGTTTAGATAGAACCCATTTCATGCGTACGTTAAACTTTTCAGTACAAAATCACTGTATGCATTAAACGCGATTTGTAAGAAGTGAAAGAAAAACAGTATACCAATTGTTTTCCCTCGCAGTTTACGAATTGTATTTAAGAAGTAAGAAAAGTTTAGTGCAAAAATGATACAGAAAAAAAAAAAAAAAACAAACACACACACACAGATATATTTCATTATATTAGAAAACCTGTTTTATTTATACTGTAAAAGTAATATAACGACTAAAAAACTAAGAATTTGACGTAAGGAGTACAGTGGAATCTTAAAATAAAGCAGCTGAGAGAAAATAGTTCAAGGGGTGAGGAGTTCCTTGCCTTAGAAAGAGAAAACAATTTTCCAATAACTGACATTTAACTACAAAGAAGCTATGCGATCAGTTCACTCAAAGATAGAGATTGACCCAAATTGTCAAAACAACTTTATCCTTGCAATATGCTTCAATGTCCAATGAATAAGTTTTGGCAGGAAGACAACCACCAAGGGTCACTTCACACGCCAATGATAACAAAATACCCAACAAGCTAATAAGTAATAAAAAAAATACACATCACTAGCAAGTTAGAAGTTCAATTATGTACACATCATAAGAATTTAGTAAGTATCTAGTAAGAAGAGTATGTTGATACTGTCATACGTAACAGCAGGGAAATTGATAGCAGAGCTGTCCATGATGTCAGTACACAAGAGACAACAAAGCTCAGCTATTCAATTAAAATTAAACAAGTTGTATGAATCATGTAGAACAAAATGAAAATAAAAATTATAAACTTACTTTTAAGTGTGTTAATATACAGAGGTATGTTTGTTACGACTTAAACATTGGAAAAAATTTGAAAATGCAATATTTCTATAAAAAAAATTTAGATAAATAAGCATTTTACATTAATTAAAAAAATTTACATTTACAAAATACTTGCTGTGTAGTAGTATTTCATAACCGTTCCAACCTTCTTTCACTGCACGCCACTGTTGTGGTTAGTTGGAGGGTTTTCTCAGGTCAG
This sequence comes from Medauroidea extradentata, assembly GCA_003012365.1. NCBI lineage: Eukaryota > Metazoa > Arthropoda > Insecta > Phasmatodea > Phasmatidae > Medauroidea > Medauroidea extradentata. The sequence goes on along the minus strand of PNEQ01127188.1, from coordinate 32,268 downwards.
AAGGGCTGGTTGGGTGTCATGTGTGAGCAAACGAAAAACTAAACAAATTGCTTTGCTTTCATGATACCATACACTTAACCTGTATTTCAGGGGTCAAGCCACTTGTACGCTCACGCTCCAAATCATTCCTTAGAGCTTCTGTAACTTCCATTGCTACATCTGGTGTTAGTCTGAATAAATGTGAAAATTCTTGTTGGGGAAGAGTGAAGGGATTCTGTGCATCGTGTAGAAGTCGTCGTTCCATGCGCCTTTCCTGTACACGAACTCTTGCTTCAAGAAAAAGCAAATCCCATTGTAGGAAACCTTCAGCCATCCTGGGATAAAATGAACAGCAGAAGATGAATATAAAAATAGCACAGTAAAAGATCACCGATGCCTCACTACTACTGTTGCAGTGAGTCTTATAGTTTGTAACCTTAAAATACAGCAGATACCAAAAAAATAACTTGCAGGGTGTTAACATTTGTTGTTAACTACATAAACCAATTTTTCTAATGTAAGAAGTCATGGTATTAGCAAACTATTGTGTTAAAGAAAATTCCGCAATTTAATTAAGTAGCAAAATCGGTATAATATTTTTTAAGAAAATATATTTACAAATATTTTTAAAAAAATTCCTAATTTCTAATATGCTCTTCTAACACTGTGAAACTTTTTTCACTCAAGTATAAATCAGATTATTGACTTACGTGTAGTCACAATTACTCTGAGGTGATGAATCTCTCTGTTTGCAAGAGGGGAGTTGCGGTGTTAATTGTTGAAGACCATTACTTCCAAAGTTGATATACCCACAGCTCAAGTTAAAAAAAAAAAAAGAAGAGTGATCCAATGACCCTTCCCCAGAGGAAACATTAACTTGTCAGGTACAAAATTGTGCTATTTAATGTGTTTCTTACTCAAATTTTTGATACAACACTTACAGAAATTAAAAAATTTATGTTATTAACGTATGACTTAAAGGGTATATAGTGCCCTTCCCCCCTTTTTCCAGTATAAGTCACCTCACTGAACTGATAAGATTGCATCACTGTAGTCATTAGTAATAACATAAAATTATAAAAAAAAATTTTTGAAAGCATTAGCATTATGAAGTAATAATAATTCCCAATTCATAATTAGGCAACGGTAGCAGTTGCAAGCTAACAGTTCTTCCTCAGTCACCTACCAAACTTTTCATAAACTTTCCTACACCATTCACCATTACCAACTCCTCCGAAAGTAAATTCCACTCCCACACCTACCTCCTAAGCACATGTCATACTGCCTACCTCACTCTGTTCTGCTCATTGTCTTAATCTTGTCACAATTTTTATCTCTTCCTCTATGTTCTGCCATTGTTAACAAGCAGTCCAACTTAGCTAAGCCTCTCTCCATTCATACCTTGAAGCCGTACATCCTAACCAGCCTTTCTACTCTTCTCCTTCCCTTCAACGAATTCCACCTCAATTCCTTCGGCATCACAGATGGTTGAAAGTTTCCTTCGTCCTCTCCAACCTGCCCTTACATGATCCATTTGTCCTTTGTCCATCTGACTGCTGACTTTGTACCTACTCCAGCTCCTGCACCCCTAATTGCATGTGCAGGCTCCACTCTGTACCTGCTTCAAACATTGTACCATTGTAATACACACCTTTCCTTACACTGCACTAGTTACTACCTTCAATACCCTTCTCAGCATACCTAGATACCACTATCTATAGCTGCTATTCTGCACCGTAAGTCACTGTGAAACAGTCTCCGAATGTACGGGCCGTTCACTATAAAGTGAGCACTGGGTAAAGTTTTCTTTCAACTTTTTGTAGACATCTATACTATTTTAATATAACAGCTTCCATGTAACTACAGACCAATGTATATGTTTCAACACTCTCAAAAGTTAACACATATGGCCTATCGGCCCAATATAATATATTTTAAATGAATTACTAAGTTCTGTTGAGTGCTCAGTTTATATAGAACAACCTATAAGCCTATACCTATTTGTATTTTGAAGGTTCCTCTATCTCCTGAGCTTTCAATCTGTATACATCAATACTCTTATCATACTTACTTGTAAACCTAACAATCTGTTTGCTAGGTATTCCACACACAAAGGAGGTAGGCCTACAAACATCTTAATTTAAGCTACACATAATTTAATGACCATAAAGTTAAGTTACAAACTTTCTATCTACAGAATACAATGCCTAATTGTTGGCGTACGTGACAACAATTTTTTTGAGTCCACTTTCATGCGTAATTACATAATGGTAGCATCACTGTAAATTTATCATTGATGTTCTCAATATCAAAATGTATGTCTTTTGCAAGTTGGTCTGGGTATATTCTTTCTTGTAACCTTCAGATAACTTATCTGATACTGTAATCTGAGGACATTATCCCCTTCCCGTACACAATATTCTTGCATAAATAAGTAAATACTTTTGAAAACACATGATGTAAATCTTAAGGATTTTAAAAATAACAATGAAAGCGTACTTGAAGTGACTGGATGACTGATTGTAACAATGTTTGTTGGATACTGAATGCAACAGGCACATTATTCTGTAGGCCTATCTGTACTTCTAATAATGTGCCACAATATAATTGATTGCCTTTCTTCTCTCTTCACTTTGAAAAGTATACAAATAATAAAGTTAAATATTAAGAATTCCTAAGTACTAATCGTGTACCTGCCAAACAATTGATTTTAGAGGTGTTTATAAATGATAACTTCTCTATTGCGGTTGATAGTAGGCCTATGTAAAAAAAACTGTACGTTTGGTTTATGTAGGATAGTTAAGGTTATGTAACCTAACCATAAATAACATAATGTAATAACAGGTAGGGGTACCTATGTAAATACCTTACCTAACAAATTATTTTTTACTAGGACTACCTACTTGTAACCACTATACAAACAATTTTAGCTATGAAACTGTACCTCTAAAATGAATAAGCAGTTTGGCCGGAACACCATGAGTGCCTATGCTTATTCTTTTCGTTTACCATGCACAAAAACAAAAAGTTATATTTGACAAAGTAATACACGGTTAAATTAATAATCTTAAAAAGCATTGCAGAATATTAACTATTAAAATTAAATCAGTTGGTAAATAAACCGTTCGTAACAGGGTCATTTCAAATATTCCGTACAGGTTCTGACTTATCTGATAACAAATAAACTTAGCCTCCTATTTTTCACTTCGTGAAGAATGTTAACGTGACTGCATATTTAATGTTTCTACCCTCAAAATTGTACATGCTTCGTAAATTACTGCTACAAATGCTGAACAAGAACTTGGTGAAGAGATTGCAAACACGATACCCGCTGCAGCAGCGGGATTCTGTAACTCGTTATCTGTGAGAAACCGATCGCAAACAACAATTAAAGAGCAGTTTCGTTATTGGTTCACAAAGTGGTATTCTGTAAGAACAATTTATCGTAAAATTGTTATAATGTTCATAAAAAAATCGTTTACAATAAACTTGGGAACCTTGAAAATTCGTAACTTTAACTAGGGGTGGGAGACCCCTCGGTATCGTTGTTTCTATGAACGTCGCTAACGTGTTTATGAAAACATTTGCGTGTTACTAAATATTGGTGTCCTTTATTCCGTTATTAAATATTGTAAGGTGATATTTATTAGGATGTTAATATTATTTCCTTCGCAAATAAATGCAGCCTAGCTTACTACGATAAGTATTTGTGCATTTTTTGTTATACATGTCTAACTCAGATGTTTTCTCATGCTTGAGAAACCTTCTGTGCAAACCAATTTGCTTGATTTGTTGTACATAAAGTGTGAAAATATATATTGTAGAAATAGATATTTAGTCGGTAACATGCTTCGTAATGTGTGAAATATATAGGCTACAATGAATACAATGTTTCAGTAATGTCGCACATAACCTTAGTATCGTGTTTGCAATCTCTTCACCAAGTTCTTGTTCAGCATTTGTAGCAGTAATTTACGAAGCATGTACAATTTTGAGGGTAGAAACATTAAATATGCAGTCACGTTAACATTCTTCACGAAGTGAAAAATAGGAGGCTAAGTTTATTTGTTATCAGATAAGTCAGAACCTGTACGGAATATTTGAAATGACCCTGTTACGAACGGTTTATTTACCAACTGATTTAATTTTAATAGTTAATATTCTGCAATGCTTTTTAAGATTATTAATTTAACCGTGTATTACTTTGTCAAATATAACTTTTTGTTTTTGTGCATGGTAAACGAAAAGAATAAGCATAGGCACTCATGGTGTTCCGGCCAAACTGCTTATTCATTTTAGAGGTACAGTTTCATAGCTAAAATTGTTTGTATAGTGGTTACAAGTAGGTAGTCCTAGTAAAAAATAATTTGTTAGGTAAGGTATTTACATAGGTACCCCTACCTGTTATTACATTATGTTATTTATGGTTAGGTTACATAACCTTAACTATCCTACATAAACCAAACGTACAGTTTTTTTTACATAGGCCTACTATCAACCGCAATAGAGAAGTTATCATTTATAAACACCTCTAAAATCAATTGTTTGGCAGGTACACGATTAGTACTTAGGAATTCTTAATATTTAACTTTATTATTTGTATACTTTTCAAAGTGAAGAGAGAAGAAAGGCAATCAATTATATTGTGGCACATTATTAGAAGTACAGATAGGCCTACAGAATAATGTGCCTGTTGCATTCAGTATCCAACAAACATTGTTACAATCAGTCATCCAGTCACTTCAAGTACGCTTTCATTGTTATTTTTAAAATCCTTAAGATTTACATCATGTGTTTTCAAAAGTATTTACTTATTTATGCAAGAATATTGTGTACGGGAAGGGGATAATGTCCTCAGATTACAGTATCAGATAAGTTATCTGAAGGTTACAAGAAAGAATATACCCAGACCAACTTGCAAAAGACATACATTTTGATATTGAGAACATCAATGATAAATTTACAGTGATGCTACCATTATGTAATTACGCATGAAAGTGGACTCAAAAAAATTGTTGTCACGTACGCCAACAATTAGGCATTGTATTCTGTAGATAGAAAGTTTGTAACTTAACTTTATGGTCATTAAATTATGTGTAGCTTAAATTAAGATGTTTGTAGGCCTACCTCCTTTGTGTGTGGAATACCTAGCAAACAGATTGTTAGGTTTACAAGTAAGTATGATAAGAGTATTGATGTATACAGATTGAAAGCTCAGGAGATAGAGGAACCTTCAAAATACAAATAGGTATAGGCTTATAGGTTGTTCTATATAAACTGAGCACTCAACAGAACTTAGTAATTCATTTAAAATATATTATATTGGGCCGATAGGCCATATGTGTTAACTTTTGAGAGTGTTGAAACATATACATTGGTCTGTAGTTACATGGAAGCTGTTATATTAAAATAGTATAGATGTCTACAAAAAGTTGAAAGAAAACTTTACCCAGTGCTCACTTTATAGTGAACGGCCCGTACATTCGGAGACTGTTTCACAGTGACTTACGGTGCAGAATAGCAGCTATAGATAGTGGTATCTAGGTATGCTGAGAAGGGTATTGAAGGTAGTAACTAGTGCAGTGTAAGGAAAGGTGTGTATTACAATGGTACAATGTTTGAAGCAGGTACAGAGTGGAGCCTGCACATGCAATTAGGGGTGCAGGAGCTGGAGTAGGTACAAAGTCAGCAGTCAGATGGACAAAGGACAAATGGATCATGTAAGGGCAGGTTGGAGAGGACGAAGGAAACTTTCAACCATCTGTGATGCCGAAGGAATTGAGGTGGAATTCGTTGAAGGGAAGGAGAAGAGTAGAAAGGCTGGTTAGGATGTACGGCTTCAAGGTATGAATGGAGAGAGGCTTAGCTAAGTTGGACTGCTTGTTAACAATGGCAGAACATAGAGGAAGAGATAAAAATTGTGACAAGATTAAGACAATGAGCAGAACAGAGTGAGGTAGGCAGTATGACATGTGCTTAGGAGGTAGGTGTGGGAGTGGAATTTACTTTCGGAGGAGTTGGTAATGGTGAATGGTGTAGGAAAGTTTATGAAAAGTTTGGTAGGTGACTGAGGAAGAACTGTTAGCTTGCAACTGCTACCGTTGCCTAATTATGAATTGGGAATTATTATTACTTCATAATGCTAATGCTTTCAAAAATTTTTTTTTATAATTTTATGTTATTACTAATGACTACAGTGATGCAATCTTATCAGTTCAGTGAGGTGACTTATACTGGAAAAAGGGGGGAAGGGCACTATATACCCTTTAAGTCATACGTTAATAACATAAATTTTTTAATTTCTGTAAGTGTTGTATCAAAAATTTGAGTAAGAAACACATTAAATAGCACAATTTTGTACCTGACAAGTTAATGTTTCCTCTGGGGAAGGGTCATTGGATCACTCTTCTTTTTTTTTTTTTAACTTGAGCTGTGGGTATATCAACTTTGGAAGTAATGGTCTTCAACAATTAACACCGCAACTCCCCTCTTGCAAACAGAGAGATTCATCACCTCAGAGTAATTGCGACTACACGTAAGTCAATAATCTGATTTATACTTGAGTGAAAAAAGTTTCACAGTGTTAGAAGAGCATATTAGAAATTAGGAATTTTTTTAAAAATATTTGTAAATATATTTTCTTAAAAAATATTATACCGATTTTGCTACTTAATTAAATTGCGGAATTTTCTTTAACACAATAGTTTGCTAATACCATGACTTCTTACATTAGAAAAATTGGTTTATGTAGTTAACAACAAATGTTAACACCCTGCAAGTTATTTTTTTGGTATCTGCTGTATTTTAAGGTTACAAACTATAAGACTCACTGCAACAGTAGTAGTGAGGCATCGGTGATCTTTTACTGTGCTATTTTTATATTCATCTTCTGCTGTTCATTTTATCCCAGGATGGCTGAAGGTTTCCTACAATGGGATTTGCTTTTTCTTGAAGCAAGAGTTCGTGTACAGGAAAGGCGCATGGAACGACGACTTCTACACGATGCACAGAATCCCTTCACTCTTCCCCAACAAGAATTTTCACATTTATTCAGACTAACACCAGATGTAGCAATGGAAGTTACAGAAGCTCTAAGGAATGATTTGGAGCGTGAGCGTACAAGTGGCTTGACCCCTGAAATACAGGTTAAGTGTATGGTATCATGAAAGCAAAGCAATTTGTTTAGTTTTTCGTTTGCTCACACATGACACCCAACCAGCCCTTCTGACCTGAGAAAACCCTCCAACTAACCACAACAGTGGCGTGCAGTGAAAGAAGGTTGGAACGGTTATGAAATACTACTACACAGCAAGTATTTTGTAAATGTAAATTTTTTTAATTAATGTAAAATGCTTATTTATCTAAATTTTTTTTATAGAAATATTGCATTTTCAAATTTTTTCCAATGTTTAAGTCGTAACAAACATACCTCTGTATATTAACACACTTAAAAGTAAGTTTATAATTTTTATTTTCATTTTGTTCTACATGATTCATACAACTTGTTTAATTTTAATTGAATAGCTGAGCTTTGTTGTCTCTTGTGTACTGACATCATGGACAGCTCTGCTATCAATTTCCCTGCTGTTACGTATGACAGTATCAACATACTCTTCTTACTAGATACTTACTAAATTCTTATGATGTGTACATAATTGAACTTCTAACTTGCTAGTGATGTGTATTTTTTTTATTACTTATTAGCTTGTTGGGTATTTTGTTATCATTGGCGTGTGAAGTGACCCTTGGTGGTTGTCTTCCTGCCAAAACTTATTCATTGGACATTGAAGCATATTGCAAGGATAAAGTTGTTTTGACAATTTGGGTCAATCTCTATCTTTGAGTGAACTGATCGCATAGCTTCTTTGTAGTTAAATGTCAGTTATTGGAAAATTGTTTTCTCTTTCTAAGGCAAGGAACTCCTCACCCCTTGAACTATTTTCTCTCAGCTGCTTTATTTTAAGATTCCACTGTACTCCTTACGTCAAATTCTTAGTTTTTTAGTCGTTATATTACTTTTACAGTATAAATAAAACAGGTTTTCTAATATAATGAAATATATCTGTGTGTGTGTGTTTGTTTTTTTTTTTTTTTTCTGTATCATTTTTGCACTAAACTTTTCTTACTTCTTAAATACAATTCGTAAACTGCGAGGGAAAACAATTGGTATACTGTTTTTCTTTCACTTCTTACAAATCGCGTTTAATGCATACAGTGATTTTGTACTGAAAAGTTTAACGTACGCATGAAATGGGTTCTATCTAAACACATTTACTACTTAAAATCTAAAACAAATGTTACTACTTAAAAGCCAAGAATTTGTACGTCTGGGATATAGTAGAATCTTAACCTGTAACTATTACAGTCGGTTTCAGTACTGATTTTATCTGTGTTACCTACCAGTAAGCTATATATTTGTGCTATTGAACAGGTTTTCTGTAGTGTCTGTTGTGTATCAGTAAGCCTGTCTTGATTTACCGCAAGACTTGTAGTAGTAGTTTACTCCCACTCGTCGTAGAGATGTGTTAGGTACCAGTTCTATATTCCAATATCTGTAACATAACATTACATGTGAAAGGTGTACAGCTTACAGCCGAGAGAGTGGCTTACATCTGTTCCTTCAAGAAGGACAGGTTATCAATAGATACAGGTAACCTAGTTCTCGTCTGCTGGCCGTGAGACCAACAACCCTGAGGTTGATTCCTCAATCCTTTCCACTGCTACTTTCCAGTAGCATGGTTTTCCTTTCCTTCATTCCCGTTCATCTCTATTCACTTTTCATTCTTCACATTTACCCTCTGACCCTGCCCTGTATGATCATGACAACTCGTGCCATGTCACCCACATACTTCCAGTTTCAACACGTCACTCTTATCGTTTTTTACAATGACACAAAGCTTTTAGCATGGTGATTGCCACCATGCCAACTTGGGCGATGTCAAGACATATGTTTTTCTTTCCTATCAGTAAATATTGTGATTCCTTTCAAACAGGTTTTATCAGCCTTAAACTTTTACGCGCAAGGGTCGTACCAACGTTCTGTTGGCAACCAGTCCGTGCTTAATATAAGCCAAAGCTCTGTGAGCAGATGTGTGCATGGCGTAACAGATGCAATAAATCGCCGTCTGTTGAGGACATGGGTCAAGTTCCCTATGTCAGCTGAAGAGAGAGCTGCTGCACGCAGAATGTTTTTGGAGGCCGCACACCCTTTTAAAGGTGCTATTGGTGCTATTGATTGTACCTTCATCAACATCCTGGGGCCCAAAGAACACGAGGAGGCATATGTCAACCACCATGGAAATCACTCGTTGAATGTGCAGGTTGTGAGTATCAACGAAAATAATTAGGCTATTACGAACTACAGAAGTTTACAAATAATTTGATGGCATTGTTGGTGACATTTATGATCAAGCCATTAGGCAGTAAATTTGTTAACCTCTGTCCACCAGTTAAAGTAAGTATGTTATGGTGGTGAATGCTGCTGTAGTGTAATGCGTACTTGTATTATGCTAAACCTGACTTTATATCACTATAGCCTACATATTTTTTTACTTAAAAGGTCACAAAGAAAAAATATGATTTTGTTTTGCAGACATGCTTAAACTTCCAAACTAATTATCACATTCAGTCTTAAATATGTGACTTGGAGTCATAAAACTAAATTGTAAATAACTAACTTAACATTCACAATAATAATTTAAGTGTGTCATTCCTTATTGCTAGAGATGGTGAGAATTTCACGATTCAATGACCTGCATATTAGAATCAAATATCCTATGCATGCTCAAGCCCCGTCTATTAGTTAATCGACTGCTGCTCAACTGAGTACCAGCTAGTCAACAAATAGCCGGGGCTTAAGTATACATAGGATTTTTTTTCTAACGTACAGGTCATTAAATTCTCGAAATTTCACAATTTCGACTTTATTCGACCTCTAAAGGAAGCGTACTGCAAAAAAGGAAAGATTATCACACCACTAGTACAGTACAGGTCACTTGGTTATCATCAGGTCCGTATCGTCGCCTGTGTCTACCTCATAGGCAAAAAATGTACAGATTGCCTCAGTGCAATAATTGCATTATAAAATCAAGTAAGTACCTGAGAGAGAAGAAAATTGCCTAATTAAATACATAACACTTTAATTTATAAATATATAAACTTTAAATTTAAAAGTAATTTGTTTGTGCATACATGCTGTCTCCATTGTAAATGTACATCACTTGCAGATAGTGAATCCAGACTTGAAAGTATTAAATGTCAATGCTAGATACCCTGGTGCTAGAAATGATGCCTACATTTGGAGTCAGTCCGCTATTCGCAATGCCATGGAATTCCATTACAACCAGGGGGAACGTCGTACATGGCTTATAGGTATGTTCAGTATTTACACCATACCTATTACAAGTGTTTGCCATTGCCTGTAAGTTTCCAGTGGGAATTATTTTTTTATGTTAGTTTTGTGTGGACGTAATGTAATGCACTTGTACTCTGGAATGCAAAGGTGATGCTGGTTACCCACTGGAGCCATGGTTGATGACACCCTTACCTCGCTACCCAGAGGGTACCCAACAATTTGCGTACACTCAGCAACTGTGTAAAGCGAGAAATACAGTAGAGCGTTTCTTTGGCTGCTTCAAGTCAACCTGGCGATGTCTCTCGTATCAGCGCATTCTTATGTATGAACCTGGACTTGCAGGCAGAATTGTAAATGCCTGTGCAGTTCTACATAACATCAGACTTCACCACAGGCTGCCTGCAGATGAATTCGACAATGCGCAAAACGTATGCGATGTCGGCTTTCCTCATGATTTTGACAATGTTGGTAGAGGTGGCCCCCGTGCAATTGCCCAGCGTATTCAAAAACAAATCATGATGGAAAGGTTTGGCGAACTTCCTGATGGGGATGACTAGGTTACAGCATACTCATTTATATTAGGTAAGTTTTGTAATGTTTGTCATACTACACACAATTGTAATATGTAAGGGTTTCCCTCTACTGCAGTAACTTGGCATAACATTTATTGTATTCAGGATAAAGTTGTACTATTTTGACAGCAAATGCAACCAATATAGCGGTCGTCAACATTGAGGTGGTCAAGTTCTTATTTATAGCTAGTTTTAGTATTTCAGGTTTGTACAACTGGTAAGACCTATTCAAGGTTCAAATGCATTATTGATATAATTCAAATATATATGAATTCAAGAATTGTAATGATATTTTACAGTTCTTTTTACGACATGAGTGCTTTAAGCTATCAACTTCAGCTTTATATGACTTTAAAATTACTATTCGAGGTTCAATATCACATAATAACTAACTGTATTGGAAGCAACATAATAGAATTTTTAACCATTGCTATTGTACCAATTCTCGGGGCATACATAAAAGTAAACAAAGCCATATGGAATTTGAGAAATTGGTTCAAACAACCGCATATATCTCATTTCATGTGCATATTTAGAAATGGTGAGTGCGATGTTGCTTACATTTCGGTTTATTCACAGATGATAAAATATGCCCTACCAGTCCTACCTAACTGAACACCCAAACTTCTACAAACTCCAATAGCATTATAATGAAAAGAGAAAAATAATGCTGTTACTTCTTATTTATTCTATTCCGCCGTTGCTCTGATAGTACTTACTGGAAAGCAAAAAATAACGTTGCCCCAAATAGGCAGTGTCGTCGGGACATTCTCAGTGTTTTGCAAAACATTTTGAGAAAATACTGTGGGGCGAAATGGAATCGTGCTCTGTAGTTGAAAGGTCTGTAAGGGATGTTTGACATTCAGCGGAACACCAAGTACAGTTTACGTAATGGTTTGTTGTATAATTCTATGATACATGATGTCTGTACTTATTTTAGGGTTAAAACTAAATTATTTGTGTATTAATAAAAAAACCACTGGCTTAAACTTGTTTATGGCAAAATGTTTAATTTCATTCTATTTTAATATCTCTTTCAGCAATTTGCATTAAAATAATGGTGCCTCATAGAGTTTCATGTATACCGACCTAACATTTTCTTTAAACAATAATATCGTATAATACTTATATAATGGTATAAATAACATGCATACAGCAAATTTGCAGTTTAAAACTTTCATGGACAAAAACCCAATTCTTCATCTCAGTGTAAGACTGAGTGTAAAAATTTACATAATGCCACTTCACAAGTCACTTGTGACAGGTAACGGACTGTAATCTAAACTCTACAGCTGGTAATATGTGATGGTGTCACATGAATACATCAAGATCTACTTTCGTTGATGAAAATTTGTGCATAAACTTCGAACTGTCAAAAAAAGTATAACTTCATCCTGAATACATCGTACGAATGTACAGATAACGAAAGGGTCCTCACATCGGCCCATTACTTTCACACACACTAGCATGCAGTTTTCCATTCGAATTTTCCTGTTAATTTAGCCATTGGCCTACTTTTTATAGTACAGCAAAAATTACATGTGCCTGTACAGTTTATGTCTATTATGTATAACACACTTACTCGTAATATTTGTATTGTGGACTATTCACTTTCTAACCCCTGTTCTTTTAATTTCCTGCAACAGTGGTTTGCATTTGATCCACTTATGGCCAGTTTCACCATTAAGTCGTCAAATTTAAGTATAGCTTAGATGTCACTTACGTATTACGTAGTACATTTCAGTGTTTCATCAACAATGAAGTTGTTCTTACATGTCTTAAGAGGGGGTGGTACTTAATTCAACACTAAAAGCAATCACCTATAACTGTAGGTTTCATGAAGATAATTTGCGAAAATTAAACTATAGCACTTATAGGCAATAGCATTAGACAACATTTTGAACAAAACTATTTCCAGTGTTAACAAACTTTTGAGGCACAATCTCGGATACCGGAACCTTGTGCATGTAACTGCGACGCAATACATCACACGTAAAAAATTGGTAATTCTGGATAAAAATTTGCTCATAAAGTTGGCCAATACCATTGTCTAGGATTGACTTTGAGTATTTTGTCCATTTTTACTTCGAAGGAACCGTACTAATCAATTGGTATTTTCAGCGTTTCTTTATCTACTACGCACCCTTAAACATAGCATAAGTAAGACGCCAAAAAAAGGGATACGTAAGTAGTGAAGTCTCTGTTTGACCTTGAAATATACGTTCTATAAAGAAAGAAATAATAATGCATAGGAATGAAAATATGTTGTATCCGTGATATGGTTTTTTTAGAATCCTAAATTAATTTTTATAGACGCAATTATCATGGTTAACAATATGTACTTACTTGTGAAAAAAAACTTATGTGAATTAAAATTTATTAGAATGTTTCTACAATAAGAGTGAGTATCTTTTATGTCAGTTACATACAGTTTATAAAAATTTCAAGTGCTGGGTGAACTATACGTAATCATACGTAACCTTTTGGATTTTTAAAATAATCAATTTCAGTCTTGTGTTATTTTCTTTCAGTATTCTGATTGACTGGCTACCACACTTCACTACGTGGTTGATTTACTAACCTGTACAAATTTTCTACTTTCAATTTTCAACTTGGCCTAGCTAAGTGAATCCCAACAAAATTGTGTTTGTAATAGTAAAACACCTATCACTAGGGAGACAGTTTTAAGTGATGCTTACACTTAAGCACTACCTTGATGAGATACAGTTTAGGGCAAGTTGGTGAAACCAGCCATTCGAACTATACATGAAGTCTCTAACATAATAGTTCCAAATTTAGACAGCTGTTTCCATTATATAAAAAAAACTTAGCTAGCTGCATCAAACGACTTTTGCACGAACACACTCAGCTTGCTCTCAACCTGTGTAGTAAATAAAAATAATTTTCATACACATAGCAGACGTCCCAACATGTAATTTTTTTCACGAAACAGACTATGTGCAAAAATAATACACATATAGCCGATGAATGAAAACCATTGCACATATTTAACATACGAGATCGTATGCTTTTAGAGGTGGATTCATAATGAGCGACTGAATATAGTGACTTTCTATTCGGTAAGTTATATGGTGATTGTCAATTCCCATTTCTTTTGGTGCGCCTCTTGTAACCTATCAGTAGAGATGGTGAAATGTCGCAAATTCAATTACATGTATGTTAGAATTAAATATCCTATGCATACTCAACGCCTATCTATTCGTCCATTGTCTGTTGTTCCACTGAGCAGCAGCTAGTGGGCAAATGGTCGGGACTTGAGTATGCATAAGATATTTGATTCTAACATGCAGGTCATTGCATTCGCGAAATTTCACCATCTCTACCTATCAGTTATCCACATTTTGAAAAAAAAAAAAAATTTAACAACTTCGTCTTGTGTCGAGTTTCTGTTTCGTCATTAATCCTATATCAAATACCTCCTCTTCGTAAAGCACTAAGACCTACATGCTGAATATTTACCAACACGTCCTCACTGAACTTATTGTATGTACGTTAAGCATGTCTGCGACTGAGGAAAAAAAAAAGTAGCTCACTTCGTAATGAAGATGTTTATGCAAATTACCAATATTAAAAATTTTATTTTATGATAGTAATATGATAGAATGTACATATTTGTACTTATGTCTCCAAGGTATATTCCCAAACAAGAGTTCCTATTGCTTTTAATCTATTATATAAACAGACTAGTCTGTAATGTGTTCTTTTTCAGTTGGTTGCATTTGAATTCCATACATGTGTTTATTATCCAAAATAAACAAGTTCACTGGCCCCAACATTCTGTATACCGTATTTTACAATTGGATACCTTTAATATAGTGTATCTTATATTTGTATCTCACTACTGGCTTTGGTTTGAAATACCAAAATTTCTTGTTGGCTAAAGTCATCAACTTTCGTTATGCAAGACTTCATGTATGAACAGTGTGTTGCACTCACTCACTGAACCCACAGTCCAACAGACCTAGTTACATGAAAATTTTTAAGCGTGATTTCCCCTTTTAACATAGGCATCCACTAAGAAGGGTATTTTTCCAAATTTATACATCATGTTGTGAATTGTATTTTCAACAATTCCTCAATAGTGCATAAAGAAAGGTAGCAGGATGCTATTTTCTTCTGATTTTACGTTTACTTAATACCTACAGAATATGTATGATAATGGCCACTTTTATTGTATGTATAACAGTCAACTAACTTTCACAAATACTTACAGTGTTTATTTTAATTATCTTCCTTACTTATCATCGTTTCAAAACAATACACTAGTCTGCATTTTGAAAGTGTGCATAAACTTGAAAAATTCCTCATAAATTGGTCATCAATGCTGCTGCAACAACCAATTCTGACATGCGTAACGTTATGGAGGTGAACATAGCGGCCACACTACCGGGCATCACGTACCTAAAGCTTGCAGCAAACGGTACAATATTCCTTACTATATTGTGTACTAGGAGTCGTATTTGCTCGGCTACTAGCTTCTTTAGCCTGCTGCTAGAAGCCCTGCGGACTCAGGTACTGGAGTTGCCCAATTGCCGGGGGCGGATTTTGGTTGCCCTAGGCGAGTATTGATAAACATAAACATGGAGGTAAATAATTGGATGAAAGAGAAGTTACGAGTGTTAAGAAAATGTTTATAGAGAAGTAACTTGTTTGTATGTGGAGAAAATTATTAACTACCACAGTAACGAACTTCATAATGAAGCTTATTTTGAAATTGCTGTGCTCACAACTATTTACGTAGCCAGTATCGTGTGCAGGTAAAATTTATATTTTACGTAATACGTCGTCTTGTAAAATAAACTTGCGAGAAAAATAGTACTGTGCGCACACAGCCTAACTTATTTTTTCTTCCATGCAGCAGTGGCCTTAGTGAAATTTTTAATAATTGTGGGTACCTGGCACATGTGCTATTGGAACGCGTAGGCCGCGTTATATTTCAAGTGAACCCGCTGACATTACTCATTCTGTGGCCTGAAAATATTTAGCACTGTCGGAACTAAACTTGTGTCATTTAAAAAATTCAATATTCTTGTTGTAAATATTAGAGTTCTTTATATGTGTAGAAATTTTTTTTGTATCACTGGGAACTTCAAACATGCCACGAAATTTCGTAAAGAGTAGTTGTAAAGTCTTCCATTGTGATATTGTTTAATGTAGTTATAATTTAGTAGTTTTGTGATGCTGCAGTGATTAGAAACGTACAGTATGTAGCAGATTGTTGTGCCATTTCATAATGTGTTGAAATTGAGATTGAAACTTATTTCCTATATTAGCTAAAATAGTGTGGAAATTAGTTTAACATACAACAACCACTACAGCTTAAACAATGAACTTGTTCTCCTTAAGAAATACATACTTAAAAGTTTGTAGCTTAATGTAAGACCAAAATATGACAATATGTTGTGTGTATGTTAAGCATTGAATGCCTGATTATCACACATATGGTGTATTGAAATTGGTGGGTCTTGCACACAGAAGTAATGTACAGATATTCAATCGTGCAAACATTAGTTAGGCTACAAAAGTGATTTTTTGTTTTAATTTATAATTTTTGTACATAATGAATTGACTACTGTTTGTAGCCATCTGAGTACCAGGTACAATTTTTTTTTTTTGTAAGCCGGGCTGTTTATATTACTGTTGCAGTTTCTTAGGTTTCCTGTGGTTTTCCTTTTAGTCTCTTGTAATATAACTGTAGTAGCAACAACACTGCATACAAATCAGAAAATATTCTCTTACATGAACAGCTTGGTTGTAGATACTAAATAGTATGTAACAAAAAAAAAAAAAACAATATTGAATGTGAGGACACAGTCTACAGCAATATTTATCATGATGTTATAATTTCTTTATTAGTATCTGATATTTTCCCCTTATTTTACACTCAAGATACAACTGAAATGTTGCTCTCATTAAATTAATTAATCTCTCATAGTAACGTAAAAAATTTGCAAGTTACCGTTTTAGGAATGATACCAAAACCAACTGACATACCAAATTGGAAGATATTACACTGGATAACAGATATCACAATTCCGCAATTTCTCGTACATAAAAAAATTTATTGTTTAATTTTTCTTTTTAACAAACATCCCTGTAAGTTAAAAAAAAAAATTGATGATTGCAATGTAGACATACATTTTATTGCCCTCAATAGACATGTTTTCCTTTTTTTCCTCTTCAATTTGATCTGTGGCTGCACTTAAGTCATGCGAGACTATGGAATGCCATCCTGAAGCAACAAGGTATCAATTTAAAAAAAAATTAATTTGTAACTTATCAGCAAATATTACGTTGGCCTACATACGGCTCATGTTAGCTTAATTTTCTTGAATAATAATTTATTAATATTGTTCAGTCAATCATGTCGTACAGAGTTCAGGCTACTGTCTATTCGCGTTCAAGTGAGAGCGCCAGAAGCGCATGCACGTGATCAAAGGTAAGGTCTGTGAATGAAAACACGCAGTGTTCACGTGATTGTAGCTTGTAATCAGGGGTGACCGGAATGCTCGCCACGTGTAGTAGTAGACAAGTACTGTATTGAGCGTACAATACAAGACCCGAATTAGTGGTATTTAGGAGAGTATGAAAACCGAAAGTCGTGAGAAAGTGTGTGTGTGAATGAGATAGGCATGAAATTCCTGAGAAATCGTCTTTAACAACATCTTCCATTTCGATACACAATGCAGAAATCCGGACGCTAAACCCCATTTCTCAGGTAGATGGCAATTTCATACCAATGAGCTATGGTTGAAATATAAATTCATTGACACTAATATTGTCACACATATTGCAACTATTCATGAACATTAACCAAAACATTTGACATTTTCGATGCAAGGAGTATAACGATTCCCTAAGTTATCTACGATTCTGATCGATGTAATTGAGTAATAGACGTTCATCAACATTAGCAATCCCCTTGTTATTAACAAAGCATCTGTATTTTGCAACTGACAGTGTTATCGAACCAATGAAATATTTATTTTTATACATTCTTTCCACATTAACGAAATTTACATAATAATTTTAACACAACTGTAACATAATAGACACTACCCTTTTTATAGACATTATAAAAACTTTAGATGTAATGAATATTGTTCTTGTTGCACGTGTTGTAAATGTAATTACTGTAGCAAACATGCAATGTATGTATCACGATATTCGATTGATAAGTGAAGAAACAATACATACCAGCCATTGTTGGGAGTACACGTGTTTACTTACGTTCGACTGTAACCATGAAACACATTTATGAAGGTGATGTGTTTCTGTCTGATTAAACCACTATCAGAAATCAATACGAAAACTCTCTTGATCAGTTACCAATTTAACCTGCGTCACACTGCGGTCACGCGGGCTGGTTAGCAGCGTCTACACCCTTTTCCGTTTATACCAGTACCATGCACTCTTGTTTGCAAACTGAAACTGCCACACCTCGGCGAATAAGCTACTGTATAGTCTCATTTTTGTTCACTTGTGTATGTAATGAATTTTATTGAAGTAACTTGTTGATGTAATTTAAGGCCATAGGGCTTATTTCACATTATCAGTTTTTTATAAGTTGGATGTTTGAGGATGGCCTCAGAAGTATCACAGGTTGATGCCTGAGGATCACGTGAGGTTGGACAAAGAGCCTTGGATTATGGGAATCGTCCGCTGCGAAAGTTCCGACGATGGCCGGAATGTAGCACTCTGCCACTTACGCCTTTAGTATGTTGTATAATTTTATGTCTACATGTTCTTTTTAACGAATATAGAAATTTATGTATTACGTATATATTGCCAGGAGTCGTACATTTTTAATTGAGGTTTATGAGCATTCCATCTAGGGCATAGTAATTAATCAGTTCCCAAGGGATATGCGCGCTGGGTTGGAGGCTATGCCACACCTGGTCAGTCGCGCGTGCCCTGGGCTTTCCCCAGTTCTGCTAGAACCGCTGTGCGATGAAGGTGTGCCAGGAAGTACGCTTGCGAGATAATGGGTTCGCCAACGTGGGTGGTACGTAATGGCGAGGGCCATGTGCATAAGTTAAATTACCTTAGTTTATTTTTATCTCTATCTATTCACCGTCTGATTGCAGTTACGCTGCGTGGTAACTTTCGTACGAGTTCACTGAGGCATTTGGACGTTATGTGCGCAGGTCTGAAGGGACTCTTATTTGAAATTCTTGCAAATGGTCTGAATTGCAATCAAGGGTTTCATTAGCCCACGAGAGGAGCATGTGCCTTTGTCTGTAATGCAAGCAATTTAGTGCCTTAGTAAATGTGCCATTGCCATTAAACTTGACTTTATTTAATTACCGTGCTCTTGCACGTCTTCATGACCCATTAAATACCCTCAGAAGAGAGGTCTTTCTCTATTGCACGTGATGCCTAGGTAGTTTGAAGAGCCAGCATGAAAACAGTTTTCCTTTCGTATTTGGGGCTTAGGTACCACAATAACAATCTGTTAGCAAACTACATTGTTATTCACTGAGAGTACGTTTTAGTTTCGTCCTTAAAATGGTAACATGCAAATGTAGACTTCTAACAAGCCCTTATGAAAAAACTATGCAAGATACATAAACTTGATACCAGCTAAATTACATGTAATTTTGTGCCTAAAATAAGAAAAAAACTGGAACAAATATAACAATTACAACATGGTGACATACTTTGCTGTAGTATAAACATGCATACCAAACGATTACCACAGAAATGCCATTGTTGGAAATAGTATCTTGCAACTGGTTAAATGGACAAGATATGGCAAAAATATTTCATATTATTGTGAACTACGCACAGTAAATGCTAAAAATTTTAAGTAATTTCTTTCAGTCCAATTTTAACCTTTAATGTTAGTAAAAAATACTGTAGTTATGTAGGTAATTATGGATGTATTTGCAACGCATAAGATTGTCAGGTTTTCATTACTTGATTGAAAAAATTGCGAGTTATCAGGTTTAATTGCACATACTGTTACTAATAGAATGTAAACATATGTTATTTTTTTTGTTCTGCTACTTTTATATGTAAACATTCTTTTGTGTAGTTAGTAAGCAGGAGTACTACTTAACTTTCCAGGGGGAATGGGGAGGGAAACTTGTAATAATTACTGTTCTGAGTTTCATCTAAAAGTATTTACAACTCCACCAAACACGATATGGAGCTATGACGTAGTAAAATTACTTTAAATAGTATATTAATACGTTTTTTAATCGTGCAATATTATTGTACATTCACTGGTAAATTATTTAAGGTTTATAATTGCGTAAAGGATCTGCACGGAAGTAGGAAAAGTACCAATACATCTTCCCCACTCCCTCTTTCACTGTTGTTGCACCCCTGTTTTAAATTTATGAAAGCAGGAAATGAAAGTTTGATGGTAAAATGGAAGTGAAATAAAGATTTATGTATTATTATATTGTTTTTATTTTCTTTGTAAAACATTTCATGACATTTCTCTTTTTTCTTTAATTAGTCATTTTCTTTATTTATTTTATTCTTTTCACATTTTACCTTACATGTACTTACCAAAGGCTATTTCAAAACAAGCAATACAAACATGTTAATGGCTTGTCACACTTTCTAAAACACACAAGTACACACCCAACAAAGAAACAGCTGCAAATAAGGCACCCCCACCATTTTTAATGCTAAACTAGTCTAATACTAAGGACCCTGTTTCATATTATCACATAAGCTACAACCATCATAGCAGAAGTTCTTCACTTTTTTTCATTACTAATTCATTTTCTGTATGATAACTTGCAAGGCATAGTAGTCATACATTAACAATTTTGTCCACTTATCATATTCCATCATATGAAGGGGTCAGGTTCCATAAATCCACAAACATAATATATAACTGACCATAGTAATGTTAAAATTGTTTGAGGAATTCCATCGTATTATACTTGACATTTAAAAGTATTATTTAATCCCTTTGGAATAAATGTTAAAATGTTTAGGAATAGAGCACAAGCAGTATGTTAATGTAAGTAAGTTATAAAATATTTTCAGAACTGTGAAAAATAATTCACAAGTAAAAAAAACCGACATATTATAGTGTTGCGGGAAAGAAAGTGCTACTTGTGAAACAGTTAACAATTGCAGTTATGTAACAATACGGAAAAATTCCTATTTTTTTTAAAAAAAGTAACTTTAATTTTATAAACAACCTTACCAAACTTGCTTTGTATCTGTACACGTCGAGAAAAACGTGCACTAAAAGAGCAGTCAGTTTTGCGCTGTAAAAAGTGAACTGCCTTGTTGCTGTCGCACAAATTCCAGCTGTAACAGCATACATTCAGGTAGTAAAATTGTGTAAAGTACAGAAGTTTACACACTAAAACCAAGTATAACTTGTATTACATACAGTATCATTGTGAATTGTAGTTAGCGCAGCAATAAAATGCAATTTACTCCGAATACTATACTATACCGCCATCTGACCAATCAAGGCGGACTGCATGGTTTAAGCTTCCAGAAGAAACGAAGTCTGCTATTAACAAAAAATACAATTTATGTATGTAATAGTTTTTTCTAGTTGTTGTCTTCACTACTTTATATTTAAGACCAGCAAATTATCGTTGCTTACCATATCTACAACTATGCATGCAACAAACGAATTTCCATACAACTTTTTCTTAACTGGTTTCTCGAAATGTGATATTTTCTTTCCATAGGAAATTCCAATACACACAATACTGCTTGATGTGCAGCGGCTACGTACGTGTGTGTCGTAAATGTGTCAGCCAATATGAACATGTTTCCAATGTTTACAGTGGTCTTACAAAATTTAGCATTTTAATGCTTAATTATTCGAAAATTTCTATGTTCACAATCCTATTGGTTTGGCTGGTTGAATTTAGTGCTGAAATAATTGTGAATAATAAAGTAAGTATAAAGAATAGCTTGTATGAATTTTCTATACCAACGAAGACAGGTAATAATACATTTACGCGTTTAGTAACATTTACAGATAATATAGTATGTAAAAGATTTATTAAGAGACTACAAATGTACCGCATAATTCATGACATAACAGTCCATAGGTTAATATTTATTAAATATTGTGCGCAGGTCTCAAGATTAAAAAGTTGGATGAAGAAATTATTGTGTTGGTTGTAGATTTTTTGTAAGGACGTAACGACGAATAAATTAAAGAATGCCATTGGAGGTTCATCTTGGTTATTTTACGTAAAATATATACATAACTTCAATTAACCCTTAAGGCTTTGTTTTAGTCTCCATATTGCATATTATTTCTTTTCCTGTTCGTAAACCTGAGATGAAAGATGTTACATTGGCATTTAACTTAAAGGTACAGTACAAGTACGGTATTTGAGGTAGTAACGTAATGTTAGGTCGCCATCAGTCAGGCAAATTATGAATATTGAAAAATTTGGCATACATATTTCAGCGTAAGTATAACTTAGTCGCTAAATTACACTGTCTGTACTGTAGCACAAGGCAAACAGAATTTGAAGTATCGGGTAGTTTAATATATAACAATTTGTTATTTAGAATTGCAAAAAAAAGTAAGTTATTCAAGGCAACTGAAACTGCTCCTGTAACACATTAACATTGGCTAAACACTTTAAACCAGCACAGACATTTCATTTACAAATAAATTGTGCAATATCATCGAACAACATTACATGTACAGCAATTGAATTTTGTGTTCAACACTACAGTATTATCTCTGTTTGTGTTCACCATCTATTCAATACAAGTATAACAACTACAAACTTTAGTAACATTATTGGCTTTTTTTAAGGCAGTTTTGCACTCAACAATGTTCCTCTTCAATTTATGTAAAATTCTCTCTCTCTTGCTATAATTTACGAACATTGTAAACATTTAGTCTCATTTGTACGCTGTATAGTTAGAACGTTGTATTAGAAGCTGTGTATTATCACAAAAAAAATTTTATACAATGGTTGCCACTTATCTTAATAGTTTAAAATTCCCTTACCGTTCCAGGTATTCAAGGCCTAAGTTAAAAAAATTTTCCTCAGTGTTTAAAAATAAGTTATATAGGTATACATCTGGACACAAATGTAACGAAGTTATCGTTAAATTAAAATAAACAATATACAATGACTAACATTTCACTAAACAGAATTACTTCATATATGGGGTTGGCAAAAGCAATTTGTTAATTTTTAATTTTTGACTTTATGAATTTGCAAAATAGGTTTTAACATTAGGGTACGAATGTATCTGACAATTAAAGCACGTTCATACGAAAAACACCTATTCTCTATTTTGTGTTTATTAAAGGATTTCTGCCGCTTAATACTAACGCTCAACTACGGCTTAGTTAAGTTTTATTTACTGTATTGAGATGAAATATTTTTCTACAGGAATTTTTTTACACAAAGAAATAGTACTCTGCATGTTTACTAGATACACATTACAGTATAATTTTTATTGTACTTTTCTATTTCAGAAATTTAAATGTATTGAAAATTGCTTTATATATGGTCGGTAAATGATACAAAACTGTTTGTTTACGTGCATCATAATTTACCTACAAATTAAAAATACATGGCAAATAATGCATTCGTGTTGTATATACCACAAATGTGGAATAACATAAAAGTAAACACAATAATGTACAGATACATAGGCCAAGTAGTTATATAGTGCTAAAACTGTCATGTGCCCAGCTGAAACGGAATATAATTTTTAAAACGGCACGAGATATTATTTTTTGTTAGCCATTGTTGGTATACTTATTTTGAGATATCAGACATGTACATAGATTATAATTTGTTCTTACAATATGTGGACATTCAATTACTACAAACATATTTACATTAGTTTCTTATTATTGCTTGAACGCATGCTAGCCAATTTAAGCACACTCTGCAATAAAAACAGTACATTATAACAATAGCTTTTAACCGACAGTGTAAACGGTTACGTATTACATTAGGGCCTCGTAGTTTTTAGTTATTTATTAATTTTTCATTTTCCCATATTCCGAGAGCTACTTTATCCCATCGTATTCTGAATCCTAAATATGACACTGTGGAGACAACAAACGCGCGAACCTTAATATAGTCTCAAAACATTAAGAAAAGTTTCAGTTATAGCAATGCAAGAAATGTATCTATAAAACAAACATCAATTACAGGGCTAAAATAAAATGTCTTATGCACAGCAAAATAGTAATGGTATGTCTTTCTGTCAACAAAAATTGAACATTTATTACCAAATAACAGTGTTAAAACAGTCCAGTATATATTTAACTTAGTAGCCTTGCTGGCATTTAGGCAACTGATGATCGGGAGGGATTGATTACATTTAGGTTACCTATGTTTTAATTAAATCTGGCGACGTACATATACAATATAGAATATTTAAGGTTACGGAAATACAGTAGCATCACCAACTATATGCTTTCGGCTTTCATACCGTACCCTTACAAATGACACAAATAGCAATATATAATTCCCGCATTTGCTCCACGGCTACTATTTTAGTATCAACATCTTTAAACTGTACGGCAAATTATTACAGGATGCAACGTGATGTAATACTGCTTATAATATAATAATAATAAAACCTCCACCGCCAATACTCTATTGTATTACTTTCAGCAATTTCCATCACTTTTCCTGGCTTCGCTTACTATATTCTGCATTCGCAGACTTTCGTATGACTTTCTACTTTTTATATACTAGTGACAACCATGATAGGTAACTCAATTTTTACACGAACCAAATTTTATGAGTTTATAGCTGTAACAACAACTTTCTTGTAATATATGTTATAGTTACAAGAAAGTATGTTATACTAAAAATTTTCCAATCTTATGAAACAGAGCCCTTACTTAAAAACATTTATCACTAGCTCCCTATTATTGAAATCAGAGAATTAAGAACATGATTACGATTAAATAGCAGAAAAGGTGATTGTCAAGGCTATACAGTAAATGTCTGCGTGCTGTACTTATACGTCGTCCGGGACAAAATGAGCACTAAAAATTTAACCTTTGAAAAATGTCACTAGCTGTTACTGCATATAATAAAACATGTCACATATTTCCCTTACTGCTTGTATGGTTGGCAGCGAAGTTACGCAATATAGTTCCCTGTACTTTCCTATTTAAATTCAACAAAACTGATACAAAATCAATCGACATCGTTGTAATTGTATTGTATATAATAATTAGTAATTTTTTTTTATCAAACTGTATCGATTCATACTGACTGTACATTTTAACTTACACGCGCAAACATCAAGTGATATGTCCAGAGGGGATAGATGTTTCCAGGCGTGAGCCGTTACGCGCGGAAAGATACGAATTATCTGAAAGTAGAACTTTAGTAGGGCTTTTCTTAGTGCTCACTTTATCCCGAACCGCCTATATAAAGGTTAAACAGAAAATATGTGTACTTAACTGGCATCATGTTCAGTTGCTGCATGGGGGAAAAAAATACTTTACTACGTACTACTATTAAACTTCTCACTTAGGCTCGTCAACAATACCAACATTCGGTTCATCACTTCTGTGTTTTGCCGTATAAGTTCAGTTTGAGCAGCTGCATTTGCAGCCACCATGACTGCTGCCTCAGCCTGTTGCTTGGCTGCACCTGCCAGTATCTGCAAATGAATACATCAGTATCGGCCGTAACAAGCACCTGAATTACCTACATTAACCCTGTAAATATTTAAATTTCCCTGTTTCCTATTACTTTCCATGTGTTAGCAATACATCACAGTGCCATAACGTAACCATGCAACACATTTTCAGTGTACTGCATTTCATACTTGCTTCCCCTGATGTCGTCTAAATTTTTAAGTTAAAATAATTTATATTTTGTCCTACTAACGTAAATTTTCGTAACTGTTGATACTGTACAAGAATAGAGTAGTAATAATAATTAGACAAAAGTAAAACGAAACTACATACTTAACATATGTAACTAGGTTCAAAAAACCAGATGAGTACTTTCAGTTATATTAAGATGGATTCATCACGCCTCTCTGCCAATTTCTACTAAAAAGCTATAGTAACAAAAACATTGAAATTACTAAATTACTGGTTACAGATGACTACTTTGGAATTTTTTGTGATGAAATATTACTTATGTGCTAAACTTATAAATTACATTTTTTCTACACCATGTTACAATTCCCTATAATTTACAATATTTTCCATTTGTCCCTTAAAAAGTCTACTTGAGAAGTAGTATTGTATTAAGAGAATAAAGCATGTCTTTGAATTTGCAAGCTCATAGAACATGTCATAGAATTGAAAGCATAGAGGAAGCACTAACCTCCATACACGACACCTGTCGTTCTTGCAGCTCTGCAAATTGCTGCCTTGCGTCTGCTAGCTGCAGAGCTAAACGCTCGCGTGCTGTTGGATTTCATGTAATCACAAACCCTGCTTACATAATGTTCAAACAATGCTTGCTGAAACATAGTGTAAGTAGTAAAAATTTTGGCACTACAAACATACAGCAAATTAATACATCAGCTGCATTGCTTTAAATTACAGCACTGTCTCAATTTTTACAAGTCGGCGTAACTATTGTATTAAGGTATTACTAAATATCTTAAACAAATTAAATTTAAAGGACACAGGCAATTAGATGCATTGTAGAATCATAGTTGTTAGAATACTTACTGAAAAGGTTTGAAAAAAGAAATGCAACTAAAAGTTAATAAAAACGGTAGCAACAATGTGAAAAATGAAGTGCAATCTGAGCGTACTGTTAGAAGAGCATTTTTAGTTAACCTACAAAATTTTTTATTACAAGAAGTAATAGGAAAAATTTAAAAAAGTGGTACGGCAAAACCATAACAATAACGCAACGTTGGTTTTGGCATTATGAGTACAACATATGTTTCTGAAGATTAATCCAATTCAATACATCAACTAGCATTTTATTACTTTATGTCTAAATCGCTTAAAAAAACGAACTTAAAATTCATTTTGTGACACTTATATTTTAAATTTTTTTCCAATTACAAATTTATATACAGTAAAACACCAATTCTTTACTCCACATAATTTTATATTTTCTAGTATTTTACACCACTTTCCTTTGGTGCCACTGACTACTTTCACAGTCTGCCTCTTTACAATTTTTAATGGTACCAAGAGAATACTAAATAATGGGGTTTCTCTATATCTGTAAATGAATTTGTAGTGTTCTCGTAAAAAGCTACTGCAACAAGTGCATATTAACTGAAATGATGACATACTACAGCAAAAAAATGTTTGTATAAAAAAATATTCATAAGGTTTCTTATTGTATGTAATACTTAATAGTATTTAAATGCCCACCAATAAAGACAGCTATTTCCTAATTGGACAATTGCTTTTCCTATCAGGAACTACTGTGAATGAACTTGGTGCCAAACATGTAGCGATAGATACACAAGTACTTATACAATTATGTATAAAGGTAGAACACAAAACACAGGTGGATAATACAATTTTCGCGTGGTTGTGAAGTTTTGCTGGACAAGCTAAATGCCTAGGCTGGCAAATGATCACACACCAAACCGCACAAAAAATGTGTTGTCCAATTTCATTTTGTGTTCTCCAACCTGAAAGTACAATTCTCCAATTACTTAAGTACCTATGTCTTAGGACCAGTTTCTCTATGTATCATTAAAGCCTTGGTTAGCTAATGCTCTGAATATATTTAACCTACTAAGTGGGGAATAAATCTGAAGTGTTTCTCCACGTACTTTAAACTTATACCAGGTAAATGTGGCAACCATGCAATGATGCAACAACTTGTTATTGGCTGCAGTGAAGCATTTTATTTGCTTATTTATTGTACTGGTTAGCGGTTTTTTTTTTATGGAAGAAAATAAGCTGCCTCGTGCTGAAAATGTTTCTGTCTAAACAGAAATGGTAATTTATCTTGCTGAAAAACAAGCCTGCATCAGCGAATAAAACAAAACTGGCTCCGTTACTTGAAAGTAGATAGAAGATGTGTGGAAGCAAACCGAATTATAACTTATTCCATCCAGGAAGATATATGTGCAACATGCCCTACAACAGTATGAAGCAATAACATAACGTACAATAAGTATTATAACATACAAAAGTATCTGAAAATATGTTATGTACTCTACAAATTTAGATTAGAACTTATCAATACAAATTCCCGGAGAATAGTATGTTTTATTTTATCCGGAGAAAAAAAATTTTTTATTTAAATACCATTACCCAAGATATGTAGTACAACGCACAAATTTGTATTAACATATCTAACAAAATGGTTTCTAACCACTCATGCAAAATAGTGTGTGGAAGTATAGAGACTTCACACAAAGTCATGTGACATACACCCCAAATGTTTTCTAATTACCTATAAAAGAATATTACTTATCCGAACACACTAAAGTTTACGGGAAGTAAATAAAGCATGCAATAAACAAGTACACACCTGTCTGTGGTATCTTCCGGCTGTCCTTCAATTTTTCCTAGTTGTAATGGGACAATATTTTTAAACAGGCGAAATCTCATAACAAATGCATGGTCATCTATTTACATGTTATTTTGGGCGTTCTTGCAACAGTCTTGGCCTGTTTATGATATTTACTATATCTTAATCATATTCACACAATAAATTTTAATCATCTGCCATTATAACCTAAACATTTGTCTCTGTTTATATTCTTGTTTGTTTCAAAAGGCCTGTTTAACTCCATAATCAACACTTCTTCTTATGACTAAGATAATCAATGGTTACCGACAGCTAACCCATTGATTAATCTGAATCTGTACTTCAGAAAAACATATTGCTGCTAACCATTGGTTTAATTTTGACCTGATGAGAATCAGAAGAAAATCAGACATTGAGGAACCGGACCTTAGCCTAACAACTGTTTCCCACCTTCCCTTAGTTTTTATAGTTTTCATTCAGAGATGTGAGACTGTATTAATAACTTAAAGCCATTGTTTCATTCTAAAGTCAAGTAACGTTTTGAGTATAAAATTTTTTTTAAAATTAAACTTAGTTATTGTCGTCTCCTCAAAACCGCTGTCGCTCAATACCGTAAATTACCTATTAGACAAAGCGGATATGGGACATACAGAAATACGTGTAAGTTGAATTTATTATTGCAAATAAATGTTTGTAATAATATGGAAATAGTTCAACAAAACATTACGATTCTTAATTGTAACTAAATTAAATTAAATTTACTAAGATATAAACTTTAACACATAATACTGTAATTCATTAAAGTTTTGTGATAGAAATAATATTTTTCCCCCAACTTTGCGACAAGTGGGAAATAGAAGCCTACGTGTTATTCGAAATTACGCACAATTATGAAATTTATTTCGTATTTCATGAGGATTAACTTAAATAACTTTAAATATGTATAAAATAGTGATGTAAAGTTTTCCTACCTCGTTTCACAACTTTTCCACCAGACCTACTGTGGTTTCCTGCAGCATTCTCATTTTCTTGGCTTTTCCTTTTGCTGCCTGCAGCAAGCTGTTTATTTGTGCTGGCTACATAGGCACTAGGTTCATCTTCCTGTAAGGTGCTACAAGAGGGTTGCACAGATTGCACCACTTCTACTGCAGTTTCCCTTTCTCCAACCACAATTTCTGCATTGACACTAACAGCTAAAACAAACTCAAGAACATACATACATACATCCAACAAAAAATGGACACCCGAGTAATGAGTTTGTTGGCAACATATGAACACAACTTACAAGCATAAAGGTACACAGAAGTGAAGACATTAACTTATACAGAAAAAGTATGTGGAATACTTGTTACAGTTAATACAATTATTATACAGTGTTATTAATAGTAAACTGATAGTATATTAGGTTTTGGCTGTTTGCAGAAATATTTATTGATCGTATTAAATGTAACAATAGCCTTGTAAATGCTAAGGATGTTTATAAGCACTTTGAGTGTAATGCGTTTCATGTACCTTACAATATAAGTGAAATCTATTTTGTTAAATGCAATAGTTCCTTAGTAAAAAATTGTTACCACATACTTTTTCTGACTGAAAATGGTTGGGTAAATTGTCATACTTATTTGCAAAAAAATATCTGCCGCTAATATTCTGGAATAGCTGTAACTGTTTTTTCTTTTTCATGCTCGTTAGAGATAAATTAGAGGAACTAGATTAACAGACAGGTGAAAAATGTAGTCATTTTGTACGTCATGTAGTACAAGGTAAAACTGTCAAGTTATGTTCTGTATTATTTATGTGCATACATTCAAACTGTTAATTATATGTGAAACTGTCATAGTTAAACTTTGCTACATACAATCAATGACAAAGTAACCTTAAAATAGATTTCTTTACATAAGGACACAGTTGAAGCTGTTTAAAAAATAATGAACGCATGTTAGTAAGTAATAAATGAAATGTATCAGCGAAAATGAAAGAAAATTTGACCAAGCCAACAACGAAAATTGGCAAAATTATTGTCGTTGCCCACCTGTGTGCTGCTGGACCATTCCATTCACCAAGTACTGTCTAGCAGGAACCTACATCTACAGACATGTACATAACATTAAAAATTGGTATAATTTATTTACTTCCAATTGTGTACTGCTGGACCATTCTGTTAACCGACTGCAGTCTAGTAGGAAGGGAACCCACATACACAGACAGTACAGGCATATGCCACTGTCTGTACACCTCCTATAGCAACCTTTATTGCATTTGTCAATTTGTTTCCGGCAAAAAAATTAAAAGTTATGAAGACTTACTGGGTGGAAAGACTGCACTGCAAAATACTTACTTTATATTTTTCTTATGATGCACTAAAGAAGTGCCAAATTCTAAGACATAAGTAGTACTTGGGACCATTGACAGACAGATAGATGAAAATGTATTAAAAAATCAGTACAAATTAAAATCAATCTTTCAATACTAATAATTCTATTGACTACTACTACATAAATAACTTGGTAACACGGCACCCTTAAGTATTTCTATTTAATGACATTTAACAGCCATGTTTTAACCCATTAACTTGAATAGGTACTTCAGGAAATACATGTTACATGGTATAAGATTGCTGCATTGGCAAGCAATAGTAATGTTAAGTTACGTTCGACTGTTACGACAGACGATTTTAAAATTTTGAGGTAACCGAATGTGTGAAAAAACCTCAGGAAAAATTAAATTGACATAGGAATACGTTATGTTTGCAAGTCCGCCTAGTGTACTCAATCAAATAAATGTAAGTTGGTAAATTATACAAATGCCCTGAAATCAACAAATTAAGTCTCTTTCATTTCATTTTCATTTAGTTGTACTTCTTTTGATCCCATTTATTGTCAAATAGACAAGGGATATTGAAGTAGTCACAATAAAATTTAAAATGCTATGATACAATTACAGCAAAATAACCTAAGAACATTTATTTTCCACTTTTGAGTGGCATGTTCAACAACACTCGCTGATGTGCCATTAAATTCATAAAATAATTGAAGACTTAAATTTTTTTATAAGTTACATATTCAGTAATTGTTGCTCAGGCTCAATGTGTCTGTTACAAAAACAGTTACTTATGTAATTTTAAAAATAGTATGTACCGAGCACAAAAATTGTAACAACAAAGCAACAGGTAAGTAAATGATATTTTAAGCACTGTTTCCATACATAACATTATTGGCCATTTTACAAATACTGCATATACGAACTGTACGTGCTACTTTGAACACGTGCTATACAATGCTCTGCAAACATACCCAGTAAGGGTAGCATTATATATTTAGCCTACTACAAAACATGCTATACAAAAGTGTCCTAAGAACGACAAATGGAAAGTAATTCAGTCTTTAATCTCAGTTGAAGTAAGTATCTCTCTAGATATAGAATGTTACAAAACAACAACAGAGAATACAGAGCAATAACAGTTTTCGTTATGATGTTATAAATGTATGTTATTAGTATGATTCATTCTGAAGGACAGGTTACTGATAAAACACTGAAATTATCCGTTAATGCGCATAGTACTTAATTTTAAGCTGATGTTACAATAATGTCACAAATGCCAGCCACCATCTCGCAATGGTTTGTTGACATTTTAAGAATAAATTACAGCAAAGCATACATGTACATAGTTTTTGACGTGTACACTTTGAATTGGAACTAGCAAGCAGCCAAATGTCAGCCAAAGTGAAACTGAATGTACTGCTAAACATGTTTATTGTTAACATTTTAGGGTGCTGTGTAATCGTGGCTTACGAACATTATAGTAAAATGTAAAACCAATTTATTGAGATGAGCAACAGATTGTCAAGGCAAGTAACGCGTATTAGGTTTTAGTTGTGAACCATGAAAATATTTTTCAGAATAAACTAATTCCACTCCCCCCCCCCCC
>PNEQ01127187.1:42519-57130 GCA_003012365.1 Medauroidea extradentata | reverse complement strand
TGATTTTACTCTCACTGGCCTTGGCAAATTATAGACGTACAGACTCACAATAATCTTATTCTGATTGGTGCAGTCAAATGAGAAACGTGTCTGAACAAAGACACGCTGCCAATAACCTTGAAACAGAACTGCCGATGTGCACGTGAGTCACTGAAACAAAGTGGGGCAAAAATCTTTTCGCGACAAAATCGTGGCCCTAGTTATAAGTACAATAAAACAATAGTGTGACGTGATTTGTGGCAGAGACGTGCCGTAGCACTGTTACCAGGGCAACACGAGGGTTTTGGCAGGAAAATCAAACACTCAAACTGCCGACTGCTCGGTGTGTAGCTGAGGGCCGCAGGTCTAATTCCCGTGTGGTGTCTTCCCCTCCAGATCCTCCACGTCAATATGGGCTAAGCCTGTTGAATGTGCTGGTTGGTCTCTAAGTGCACAGAAGTGGTCATGGTTGAAATTACACACTCGCAGTTTGAATTACTGCGATTTATTACTGGTCATTTGAATTCGTACAATGAATGCACTTGTGCGCAAATCAAGCGAACCTCACTCACGAAGCTGAAAAGTGCGACACATGGGTGCGTGGCTGTGAACGATATTATGTGATGGGCAACTGAGCTTGCAGGTATTGGAGTGGCACAACTCCTGGATGAAAACGAATTAACTTAAATGTTCCAGTAAAGTGAAGTGACTATTGCAGCTAAATGATCGGCAAAGAGGATTCTGGTTCAGAAGCCGCGACGTTGCGTGGCCGTACCTCCTCATGCCCAGAACAAGACTAACTCGTCATGGTGGCCGCTCCCGCTCGATGACGGGGGTGGATGCGAAAACGAGTCCGCATAACCACTTTTTGCACTATTGAATGGTGAGAAAACATACAAAACACTTGAAAAATTACACAAACACAAATTAACCCTTTTTACAATTAACAGAAAGCTGCTCACTTAAAAACCATGAGAAATTGCACATTGAGGAAAATTACTTTTAGATTTCTTCCGCTCTGTTTAGCTTAACTGTCACTCTCAGTCCAAACTGGCATGAATTAATAAAAGATTATGCATTATGTAGTCGGATCTATTAATATTTGCACTGTACATGAATTTAAATAGAAACACTTGGCACACTCTGCACTGGTCTTAGTGTTGTCAGGTTGTCACCCTGGACTGCTCCCTTCACTTCAGAGTCATTTAGCCCTTTATTACGTAAATTATAACTGTGGTTGTTGCATGTGGTGCTGGTATTAAAAAATTAATAGAATGATGTAAGATTTGTGATCATATCACTCCCTCACCGCATGTAAACCGTGACATTCGTTTTAACACTTCGGTGCGTCTTTGCGCATTGATGGGGTTACAAAACGACCAATGCCCCTTGCTCGGGAGAGGTTCTTGCACGTGAGGTTAATTTCAGTTGTTGCAATTACGTCTCCTAATTAATTATTCCTTTGTGCTGACTGAGTGATCGCATGACCACATTAAAGAAGCCGCTCGGTGGCAATGGATGTGTCCTGAGTGTGTTCCGTTGTTCGGTCAGGTAGCTGACGGTGCTGGCTGCGGCTGCTGGGGTGACTACTGTGATGCACCGAATGGTCACCAGGCTGTGTGTGCAACCGAGTGCACATCAGGTGTGACACATTCAAGTTGAATGTGTCACACCTGACGTGCACTCGGTTGCACACGATTCAAGCCAGTTTAAACTCATGTCAGCGAATGCAGGGCATCTACTTTCATTTTGCCCAAACATTCTGAATGTGAGGATGCGTTCCAACAATGCCAGTCTGCAAATATATGTATACCTATGTAGGGTCTAATTTCAAATGAAGTACAATTTGGGGAGACATAGACCTTTTCGGTTGCATTTTTGTTTCTCTGATATGTGTGACACGAATAAGCTCATCTCTGAACAAAAAATTTAAAGACAGTAATGGTAAATATATTTCCTGTGCTAGGTTAAGAATTGTGTTAAGTTAGTTTTCTTACCACAAAATAACGCTAACGAAAACTGCTACTATGCCTGCTGTTTTTTTTTTCGATGAATTTTTTAAATTTGTATCATACCGTTATGTTTTAACAGTTCCTGAAGTTACTTCTGCATCGGCCGCTCTTCCTTCTGTTGACGTTGATAAAGGTATTGTAGTTTTGTCAGTATTTGCGTGGTTTGCCTGTTTCACCCGTACCTAACTCATCAACTTTGTCTTCAAAATACCCAATGCAGAAATGAATCAGTCTGAGGAAATCCTTCATTAGGAACTTATTTTCCTAGTTAGAATCAGAGTCACAATCATCATCCGAATATGTGAAGTCAGGAACAAGACTTAATTGTAATAATAAATCATACACAGGGAAAATAATATTTCGCGAGTTGAATGACCTGCGTGTTGGAATCCACTGTCCTGTGCATACTCAAGCCCCGACAATTGGTCCATTAACTGCTACTTACAGGAACAGCCGAAGTTGAACGAATAGACGGAGCTTGAGTAAACATGGAATAGGCCTAGTGGATTCTAGCATGCGGGTCATTGAACTCACGAAATATTCCTATCCCTTATCGACAGTGAGCTTATCCGTTTCAAAAGCCATTTTGAATGTGTAATATATAAAGTCGCCACAGATTTTTTTTTTAATTTTTTTTTTTTTTTCCTGTTTAACATTAGTATACGAAGGATCAGGGTCGGATTTACCACTAGACCGGGCCTTCGGTACAACTTTCATAAGGGCGCATTTTTATCGAGAGACCATTTGAATAATTTCCCATCACTATTTTTTAAAGTGCCATTATTAGGAGGTGTGAAAATATGTTTTAATGGCTTTACTTTTGATAATGTTGACTTTATAGTTTTATCTGCTCTATGGCCGATCCAGCTATTTATTTTCAAATAACTGTGTTACAATTAAGCTGAATCACAGAATAAATAATGCTACTTATTTATTCCGTGGCTGAATTATT
Organism: Medauroidea extradentata; assembly: GCA_003012365.1. Lineage (NCBI taxonomy): Eukaryota > Metazoa > Arthropoda > Insecta > Phasmatodea > Phasmatidae > Medauroidea > Medauroidea extradentata. Next base: position 54,187 of record PNEQ01127187.1, on the reverse strand, counting down.
ATTGTGTTATTACTATTATTATACATAACGAGAGGACAGATCGGAGTAATTTTAAATAATGTGGTGCTGAAACCAGTGAAAGGACGCTAGTTGTTAAAGAAAGATGGAAAACAAGATGCTGCAGGGGCGCTTAAATTCGGCCCTGTACAGGAAGTAATTTTCCATGTTTTAGGTGCGCAGACAGGGCTTCTATAAGGGTCACGCTAGCACTCTCGACGAGAACCACATCGCCTCTAACGTAATTCACTTAACTAGCGTACATTTTTTTTTAATCAATTGATTTTATATTGGACTTTTAAGTGATGACCCTACAATTATATTTATGAGCAGTATGCGACGATAGGCCAAAGCATGCATTATCTTTGTTTCTTGCGAATCTGAGTGGTATTCGTGGAATAACACAAGTCTGCAAAAGTCATGTTTAGTCACTTTGACAGGTCCATTATAAGCCTGCTGAATTTTTAAAATTATATACGGTAATCATAGTTTTAAGTCAAGCATATTGGCGCATGTGTAAAATTTTCGCGCTTAAAATACGCTACAACTCAGTTCATTGGCCAGGATACAGTCATCTTAAGGAAGCTTTTATATGGCCCCTTCAGTGACGTCAATCGCTGATGAAACATGATGACCTGAGGTCTGAAAATATACATTACCTCGTTTGTGCCTGCTGGTAGTCACGTATACGCACTGGCGTCATCAGGGAATCCCAATTACGTCTCTCGGGAGTTGCGACATATTTGCGAAAACCCATAACATCACTGGTTGACTCACCGGGCTGTCCACCCAGTGCCTGCTGCCCGGCCAACACGCAACAGTATTAACTAAGAAATAAGTTGTGAAAACCGAATTTTAAAACGAGATTTTCCAAAAATATGGGAAACTAAGTTATTTGGAAGGTCAATACTCGGAACATTGCTTTATGTTATTGGGCTTTTTTAATCCATAGCAAATTCTGGGAAATATTTTTCACTTTTATGAAAATAGCAGGGAAGGCAACTATCCACTAGCATAGTAGTAGTGGCGTTAGGAAATTCGAACATTGATTAATGTTCATTGAGCTATCTTAACGTAACAAAAATTATCCTTACTAATGATGTACATACAGCACAATAAAACATTCAAAATTACATTACTGCTACTATAGAACTGTTTATACGAAAAACGTCCACGCCAAACTAGATCAAGATTATCAATAATCTCCCCTTATTATTACTATATATGTACAAGACAAAGCAGTTCACCAAATTCAAAAACAACTAACGGCGCTTGCCTACTGGCCGTGTGTTAGTGTGAGTGAGGCACGGCGCCAAGGGCGATGTTGACCGGCTCATCTGGTGTGGTATCGCCTCTACCACAAGACATTGAAACTGCGTGCAGTGGTATCGTAGATCACTCGCCTGACTGACACTTTCAGTGGTGACCCCGTCTTTTACGGGTGAAAAGTTTTAAGCAAAGTACACTGCACGTTTCTAGAGCAGATTCACAAGAATCCCGTGAGTAGAACATGTTGGAAAGGCTGGTTTTGCCATTTCTAGGGGCTCGGAAATGATTTTTCTAATTAATGTGATGTTTTGAAACTACCTTTCCGTCATCATTTGAAGTGTTTTCGTACATTCACACAATAGTTTCGTAAAAAAAACGTATTTACGAAAACACGCATTTTAAGCACGTGGAAGCGGCACCCTTAAGAGCCCGCGTCATTTATTTTTGTTAATTTTCCTTAATTACTTCTTGATTAACGTTTATCAAAATGTAATTGAAAATATTTCAATTGGGTCGTAGCTAATTATTTAACCCTTGTTTACGTACACGGTATTCGAAAAATTAATGCGTAACTATTAAATAATTAGGCTAATTTAAATTTTAAGATAAAAATTCTCTCTCACCAAATAATAAATACTAAATAACTCCCAGCGTCGCTCACATCCAATAGTACGCACCTAATAGTAAAATGTAATGTTCCTATAAAGAATCATTGCCGGTATTTTGCCACATTCTTCACTTATTAAACAAAAACGAATATTATTAAGAAAAGAGATGACACAGCCTCTTAAACTATTCCTATTAAATAAGTCATTTTACTCTGTTTATGAATTCGTTAACATCACTACTGAGTACAAATCGGGCCTAAATTGGTGCTGAATTGCACTTTGGTTGCTATGTCCATGCATTATTATTTGCTATTAAAATTGTTAACCAGAAGCCTTAATGAAATAGTTTTTTGTAAGTTGCTTAAACACAAATCCTGGTAATTAGGGTCTGAAATGATCACGCAGTGTAATATATCTGTAGACTATTCTCACATCCTTTCCACACTGTATTGACATGTACTATGTAGTATTGGAGTGTATTATTCTAGTCTAATGACCTAATCAAGCTTACTGTTAACTTTTGTAATTGTGTACGTTTTGAGTTCCGTAAAATGTCATAGTGTATCTTGACAATTTCATACACATTCTGTGTAAACAAGGAAGCAAATAAATAAGTATTGAGACATGGGTACCAACACAAATGGTTTATGTTATGTAGATATCAGTGCTATTCCAATATTTTCTTACCTTTGATTGAAAGTTCTTGGTATTCTTGAAAAGCAATAACCTACTGTTTGAAAACATTCGTATCATGGTTCGACCCTGGCGTCCCACTAAATATGTCACGAGACCTACAAAGAAAAAAGTGAAAGTTAAAGAACATCACTACGATAGCATGAAAACTGGTAGCAGTATGATGATATAAATGCTAATATATCGAAACTAGCTGTAATCACAACTGTCAACTGTATTAATTATTATCAATTAAAAAAAGTAGTTGTAATCCAAATTGTTTGTTGGAATTGTTACGTAGTTTATAAAGTTATTGTAACATGTTCTAATAATTTATGTCTTCAAGTTTTTAATTAAAAAACACATTATAAATAAATATGTTTACTGAATTAAATACTTTCACTCTTCGCCATCGACTGAATGTCGAAATGATTTTAAATTACACTTATTCCTGTATGAATTACTTCGATTTACATCTTCTAAATGTCTCTATTTACAATAACAGCTTTACCCAATAAATACATTTCTTGTTTGTCAACCCGCCAAATGGATACATTATTGATGACATGGAGGCTGTTGTGCTAAGTAATATGTCTACACACGTCAAGCACCCTGGCAAGTTAAGAATATTTTTGATTTGAGATTCAGTGCAACAAAGCTGAATAAATATTTATGCATGGAAAGTCTTCTTTCTCAGAATAGCTTCTATTGTAAGCTTATATATGTACTTACAGATAGCAATGATCCACTACAGTTAGAGTGCCAGATCTTCTTGTTCACATAATCCCTGTAGCCATCTCATTGTGGCAATATATGATTGTGGATCCCATCAATTGCTCCTATAATATGTGGTAATCCACTTTATCTTACAAAACAGTAAGTCGTTTCACAAACTTGCACATCATCTGGTAATGCGATAAATTCTGGTTTTACTATTTTATTAATGGCTTTCGTAACATTATACACACACAGATGTACTGTCGTTTTCGAAACACCAAAATAGTGAGGTACGAATATGTACTAGTAACAACTGCAAAATTTGTGCAGTGCTATTGCCAATTTTTTGTCAGGGAAAAGGCTAAAATTACCTTTATGTTTGGTATTCACTTCTTCCCTCGGACTGTTGCAAATAAACATGAAGGTGTCATATTTCATTCGGAAGCATTCTATCCGGTCGTCATCTCTGAAATGGTTCGAACAGTTCGTTCCCACCAATCACAGCTTCTGAAACTATGAACCCTTTTAGTCCAAAATGACGAGCTAATAACGACAGTACTTGCCTTAACCGACCTCAGGAATTGCCGCTTTACTCGTCTGTGTCGTCGCCTGTCAAATTCTTTTCGCAAATTTTTCTCTCTCTCATATATTTCATTAACTGTGAGATTCGGAATGTAATTACAATGTGAAACAGTCTGCACAAACGCATGAAACACGACAAATGTAGCCTAATAAATAACTTCAACACTTCAACAAGTTTCATTTGTAAACAAATGTACGCGCGAGAAAATTATTAATATGCTAGTCAATTTATGAACATGGTGATTCTGAGAAATATGTCTTCAATCTTCATCATTCATTTGTTGAAACACCATTACTGTTCGTAATTTTGTGTGTCAAATTCCAAAGTACCGATGCTGATTTCATATTTATTTGATTGGGATATGTTGAATTTAATTTGTTTTAAAAAAAATGCCGAACGGTAAGTGTTCCTCAATTTTTTTTTCGCTATTTGCCATGGGGCATTTCACGAAGGTAACCAATCAAAATAATTAATTTTAAAAGAAAAACTGCAGACACAACGATAACGCAAAGTTAAGGTAAGAAGCCCCGTCTTATATTCAAAATGGCGGGGCCTTTGCTCTAATTCTTACCTTATCACATTAAGTTTTGACGTGTGTTTCACGTTTAGATTAACTTCAGATTTGTTAATTTTCATAGCACTTTCATTACTCTCGATATTTGAATTTAGTGCACGCGTTATTCAAATTTTATTCTAATGTTTGTAAGAATGCAACGGCAGATGCAACAATTCACTTGGCTGGCACATTCATGAGTAGGCAAGCAACCAATCCCCCTCCCTTCTTTGAGCTTGCGCAACCTACACTAGATATACAGGATGATTAAAAAATTCTGATCCACTGCTATGAAACTGAAGAGTCTCTGTTGTCTGCACAGGTAATACGAAACACGCCAAGACAACGGCAATTTTCATATTAAACGCTACTGATACACGTCATGGCAATACCACAGACTAGACAGTAACACAGACGTGAAATGACGTGGCGGCTCGTTTGATACGGGCGAACTTCGCCGCTTATAGACTGTTCAAGGCTGTTGATTCCAGCCCCGTGTATGTTTGGTTCCTGCATGTTACGTCAGGTTTCCTATTGGCCTGGCTGCCGGCTAGCAGGGCTGCCACCTTACGCTGATTGGCTGTAGGCGTCTCCGCCATGTTGCTGGCCAGGGAAGCCACTTTGCTGGCGTGTGTGACTGAGTTCGCTGTCCTACCGACTATTTCACTTCTGTATTCCTAAATATTCTGTGGCAAGATGTTTGACTGATGTGTTTTATTCTGTTTGCTCGACAATGAAACGGGACTTTTAAATCATCTGTATAGTGGCTGTTAAAAGGAAAAGAAATTTTAAAAAAAACTATACAATTTTCTCGATTTTATCTTTAAAATAATTCATTAAGTTTTGAGTGTAACAGTTATGCCTCCTCCTATATTACTTTTATTTCATGTTACATTCTTAAAGATCCTCAAGAATTATGATTCTGTACGCCCACTTTCCACAGCCTGGTGATTGTGGATTGGCAGCTAACTGGTTGTTGTTTATTCGGTCAATGGACAGAGCAAAACTGAAGATGCCTGTGGGCGTAATGGCATTTCAAGGTCGAAATTTGCGTGTTTTTACTTCATACACGTCCCGAAAATTAATCAACATAACGAAACGAAATAATTCACAGCGATTCTACATGACACGGGCTACGTCATGAACCACAAAAAAACAAATACAAAATAGTTTTGTATTAAAAAAAATTAAAAATGTAAAATTGTTTATGTACAAAAAAATTTGTAATGAAGAAAAAGTTGTAGTCCATGACATGTTTCAATGTGAATTAATTAGTTTCATTTCGTTCAATTGTTTTCGGAAGTGTATGAAGTAAAAACACGCCAATTTTTATTTTGAAATGCCATTATGGGCGAAATGGCTGAGCTAATTATTTTTCTAAGAATAAAATGTAGGTCTACTCTCAAGTTACGTCCACAAAACTAACACAATTTCTTACAAATAAAAATTACGATTTTTCCTCACTTGAACACCATTAACGAAATTGAATAAACACTCATGCGGGTTACCGGCTTAGTTAAATCCTTGCAGCCTAAATGGGATCAGTTCTGAGCTGTATTCAGTAATGAACCCGGTTAAGTCATTTGTACTGCGCTGTCGCCAGTTGGTCGCTATTTGGCATGTCTATCTTGCTTGTGCTATAGTCCTTCGACTGCGTCAAACACACAGGGCACAGAGGTTCAGCTCGGTTACTGTCGACTATAGAATACTGATAAGTAATTCAAATGACCAATCAACGTCGGAAATTAGCCACGCGTGTGGTATCACTGCAGACAGGTGTCAGGTAGATGATTCGTTTTATTGGCCGTTTTTACGTAGCTAAAGTTTATTCTGTTTCGTATGGTTTCAGAAACATTTGACAGCTACTTACGACAATAACTTCGATATTTAATAATATATGTATCACAAAGTAAGACAAAATGTCCAGTAAAATGGTAAAATGGACATGTTAGCATCGTCTTAGAACTAAAAATGTCGTAACTGTCTGCATACCAAAGGCATCAAATATTACAATAGCGGGATTCTTATTGGCTTAGTCCAATAGGACTACAGTTCTGCGAACAAGCGAAAGGCAGTAATCTTTATAAGCTGAACGTGCCTTGAAACAAGCAAACAGTCAAATTTTCCCGCAATAAACCATTACTTCTGAGAAGGGACAGGAAATTTCGCGAAAATATTTTTGCAGCACTTTGTTTCAGTGCTTTACGTGCGCACCTGCATCTCTGCTATGTGGTCAGTGATTGGATGCCGTAACACCCAGCGTGTGGAGGTTAAACCCGCAAATCACAGACGTGATGTGTGGCAGCTATCCGTGTACTGATTGGCACAGTCAAATGAATAACGACTCTGCACAAAATACTCCGCCAAAAGCCATAATGCAGATTCGCTCATACGGCACTGAAACAAAGTGGGGCAAAAATCGTTTCGCCAAAAATTCCTGTCCCTACCTCTAAGTATACCATCCACTTTTGTGTACTTTTTGACAGTTTAGTTTGGGATGTAAACGGTTGGTATTGACGAGTTTTTCGAACCAATACACGTGCATGTGATTATGCCACTGCGAGGGTAAACTCCTCTTCTGCAGTTGCCTGTCAATATCTACAAAATACAAACCAAGTTAAGCATAACCACACTAGAAATTGTTTAGCTCACCCAAAGTCAGAGCCATTTGTATAATTATTTAGGATTTCAAGTTGAGATGAAAAATTTTTAGAAATACATCCCTAGTAATGTATAAGCTACGTACTTGAGTAGCCATGAGTACCAACTGTGAATTACCAATTTCACAATAATACAGCGATGAAACTAGGCTTGCAAATGTATAATCACAGTAAATGTCAGAAACTTGTTATTTCATATAAAGAAATAAAGTCTGACCTGTAAATATTGTGTGTTCTAATTAACAACTGGTCCAGTATTAGGTAATTAAATAAATAAATAAAATATTTGTGAAACCAGAATTGAGAAAGTTGTAATATAAAAACGGTTCTTTTGAAAATATGTAGGATACGTTTAGTAGATTGTTCACTACCACAGTCTTAAAAAATAATACAGCTTTCTAGCTGACATTGTTTTCATTTTCATTGTATTTATTTAATTTTTTGTGACGTCTTTAAGGCGCAGTTAAGGCATTGATCACTTGTCTTACACTGGACCCATTACACTTGATTACAACGGAAATAATATATTACATGGTTAAGAATAAGAATAAAAAATACTTAACAGTTAAGGCCATGATCTTTCATTTATTTTAAACAATTGCAAATAACTCAAATATTTTTAATTAAATGCTTTGAAAAAATTTGAGACTGTGTACAGTCATACGATACACAATTTAGCCAGAGCGTTTATTTTATAATGTACGGTTTGCTAGCAAAAATATATTTTCCTTCATTTAGGCTTCTTTCGACAACAAAATGTGTAATATTTCAAGGGGAAAAATCTAAAAATCCAATCCGTTTGGTGTGGTGTAACAGAAAAATTCAGCTACAAACGATTATATAAAAGTGTTAAAACGTAAGATGAATATTTGACATATGTATTAATTCGCTTAAAAAAAAAAAAAACTTTTCGAAACACTACAAAACTAAAAAGCAATGTGTAAATAAAAAAATTAAAATACACCATACATACACAGATAAATACACACACAAATTCAACCAGTTATCAATCTGAATCTCTCTCTCCCTTCTCTCTCTCTCTTTCTCTCACTCTCTCTCTCTCTCTCTCTCACACACACACAGACACACACACACAACAAACAAGTTTTCACTCACAATATCTCTCTCTCACACACACACACAGAAACACACAAAAAAAACAAGTTTTCACTCACATCTCTCTCTCTCTCTCTCTCTCTCTCTCTCTCTCTCTCTCTCTCTCACACACACACACACACAGCTAGAAGCGTGCCTCATTTCTCATTCGTCGGGAGGACTGAGTTTATTGGTTTATTTATCACCTTCTTAAATGTATAGAGATTAGACATGTTCCTTCGTTCACTTTTCAAAGTGTTCCAGATTTTCGACGTGGTGATAGTGAAGGAACCGGAGCAAAATTTTGTTTTGTGCAGTGGTACTAACAACTTGTTGTCTGTTTTGGAACGGGAATTGTAAACGATGAATCATAGATATTTTCAACTACGACGTTTTATAACCACCGACGCAAAAAGTGTGGTGTTATAAGTTTAACGCGTACATACGTGCGTGGTGCGTCTGTCTCTGGTATCGTAGTTCCTAACCGAAAAGACCGATTTTTAATAAAGTTTTTTTTTTTTTGATCGATATGGTATTTAGCTATGATTCAAGGAAATATGTTCAGCCGTTTAAAGATAATAATCTCTTTTCTAGTTTATTTTTAGTGAATGTGAGTAATTGTACTGGTGTGATCGATTTGAAATTTAGTATCCTGTAAGTTTTTTTTTTTTTTTTTTTTCCCCACAAGACGTCTTGTCGAGCACAGTTTCTTCTGTTATGTTGTGTGTTCTGTGCCTATGTTTTTAATTGTGAACCAAACTTTACTCGCTCACCGCTTGTCCCATCGTCTGTAATTTCAAGGCCCTCAACTGGTATCTATCTGCGCCTTCAGAACTTCTCTTAATTATAGTTGCTTGAACAGGGCATTGAGTTATTTGCGGAATATCTGCAGGAGTTTATTAAACACAATTTTTTTTTTTCGGGCGCCTCATACGACATGGCTGAGGCGCGACTGGGCAAGTCTTGTCCCGGGCCACGTGACCGGAAGCACGTGACCTCGCACTTCCGCCGCAGGAGTTACGTGGGCCGCGGTGTGCCGGGTGGGGGAGGGGTTGAGTGCGTGAGCGCCTGCAGGGAGTTGGTCTTCCTGTCCAGCAGACCTTGGCCAGCCCATCTTTTACTATACTGTACCAACAATATGGCAAACTACAGCTTTTTAGCATTGTTAAAGCGCGAGACGTGTTACCAACGTCGAGAGCTGGAAACACAAGGAAAATTCGCATTCTTATGTTTCTGTTTTCTACGGTGGACATAAAGCTACAGACTAGATTTCTCTTTGACAAATAGTATGAAAATGTGTTCGTTAATTTTTTAAACTTTAACTTAGCAAAATAATAACTAAAAGAGCATGTCTACCACGGCCGTAGAAGAACAGGTCTGGACACTCGCCTGGAAACTTGACCCCCTTGTTGTTTGGCTGCAGTTCATCAAATTACCGAGAGTGTTGAGCGTCTTTGGCGCTGCAATCAGGACGGTCGGGCTCAAACTCCGCCCACTTCCCTCCCACTTTTTCCCAGTGTTTACATTATAAAGATAAACAATTTATCAAAAAGCATTTTTTTTATTAATTTATGAAATACTTCCTTCGCTCACAATCCTAAAGCATGGCTCCAGCAATCTTTATTTACTTTATAATGTTAACAATGAGAAAAATTGGGCGGAGTTTGAGCTCGACCGCCCTGACTGCAGCGCCAAAGACGCACAACACACTAGTTAACTTACTGCAGCCAAACAACCAGGGAGTCAAGCAAAATACATTGGTAGATAGGCAAGTGTCCAGACCTGTTCTTCTACGACTGTGATGTCTATATAATAAAATTATGATCACATTTCAATTAATAAATAACAATATATGAAAAATGGGAGAGGAAGGGGAAAAAGATAAAGAATTTTTTCCCTTTTCTCTTTTTCTTGTACTTTTTTCTCCTCTCCAGATTGTTATGGTAGTGGTATGATTTATGGTTTATCTGGGTGTACAATATTTGTGACACTATGTTCACTTTGTTGGGAAACCTGCTTGCGCTCTCGTATAAGTTTAGTAATATATAAAAAAGAAAAACCTATTTGTAGCATTAATAGTGAATTATGTAAGTTGGGTGAAATGTGAGTGATGTAAGTAAATAAAATCAGTGGCTCCTATTGCACTAAAAAAATATTTTTTGTTTCTCTCAGCCGCCAAGGGATCCGGGTTCGAACAGCACTCTTATCGGCGGGAGCTGGAATTAAATAACACGTCTCGCGTTTTTCTTATGAGTTTCATGTATTGTCCTTGTATAATATTTGATGAAGGGACGAGGGAAAAAGAGAGATCCCGAAAAAAAACCGTCCAAGATCTGCCTGGACGATGGCTCGGCCGTGCAGGTTCTGATGATGACGTGAGGTGGAGCTGGCACTATATTGTTCGTGATGTATCATACATCATGATATACTTTATTTCCTGCAACTTCAGTAAAATTGGACAGTACTGAGTGTAAGATTTTTTAAGTGTTGTAGATGTTGTATGCTATGTTAGTCGACATTTTTAGTTCTACGACGTTGTTTACAACATACAAATAAATTAATAGTGACACGAGTATTCAACAATGTTTAAACGTTACAAAATTTTTACTCTTCACTCCGCAGCACATCTTTAAGACTAGCGGTAGACTAGAGGTTCAAATGTATTATTTGTATGTTTTAAATTAAAGAGAAGTTTCAATGTGTACAGAATAAAGTTGTAAAACTGGTCAGTACATGAATAACATTGGATGGTCCGTGAAAGTATTTATGGGATTTGTAAAAACCCATGTAAGTCAATATGTAACTAGAGTATTTGAATTTTTTGTTTACAATTTGTTTTTTTACTATTTATGAACGATAATTTTACGAAGTCTATATAATAATAATGTAACATGTTTTGTCTGCGGTGCACTACTGATAGAAACATAAAATTAATAGATCGACCTTGATTCAAAACCCCATATGAAATTGTTGCTGAGTCGAAGTCTTACCAATTGCACTAACAGAACACTTGCAATTATATCAGTGGCGGCTCGAGGGTTGTTGGCAGGTAGGGCACAAGTTTCAGAGAACTGTATACTCGTGTGAACGCGCCGTCGTATACCAATGACCATGAAATATATACTGGCTACTTATTGTGTTGTGAGCAGACAGTAATATGTGGTACCTACATACCAGCGTGTCAGTGGAAGTAGCATCAACTAGCATACAACACTATACAGTTCTCTGGAACTTGTGCCCTCCCTGGCAACAACCCTAGAGCTGCCACTGAATTATAAAGGATGTGCACAAAAGAAGTATACAATTAAGAAATCTATAAAAACTAAACGGTACAATATACTGACTCCATAAAAACTAAACGGTACAATATACTGACTCCATAAAAACTAAACGGTACAATATACTGACTCCATAAAAACTAAACGGTACAATATACTGACTCCATAAAAACTAAACGGTACAATATACTGACTCCATAAAAACTAAACGGTACAATATACTGACTCCATAAAAA
>PNEQ01127187.1:0-26182 GCA_003012365.1 Medauroidea extradentata | reverse complement strand
TACGTGAGAATACCAACATTTCGGCATTTTCATTCACTTAAAATGAAATGCGCATCAAAAGCATTATTGTGAGTGCTGTAGGAAATTCTTGGCGCAAAGCACAACTGATAGGTTATCAATTACTGAGCATGATTATGCTCATTGCCTATCTAGTACTTCAACATCCAAGTATCGCCGTAGTTCACTTATATAACAATTTGGAACGGAACTCGTTTTAAGTATTTTGTTATATATATATATATATATATATATATATATATATATATATATATATATATATATATTTATTACGTGCCTATAAGTGTTTGAGAATTTTTAAACAGTAAAAATTGTGATGTGAAACTATTTGCTAACCAAAATACAGAAAATAATTACTTAGATATTTCTGTTGTGTGTAGTTTACATGGTGTACCAGTTTTTCTTATAAAATACCAGTTTTGTTGCGGTCAGTACCATGATTTCGGAGTTACCATCTAACAGCCCTGATTTCCAGTAGGCGGCGGTACGGCCCGGGCTACAAGGCTAATGTACCAGAATTATGGCACTGAGCACCATGATTTATTTCCCATCGGTAGAGAAGATTATATATCGCGAAAATATGTTGTGCCAACATACCCTTGAATACGCTATAGTTCCTTGCAACATATACAATTTGGTGATATACTTGCGACACAACGTAGTTGTCTGCAGGCCAATAATCTGTATCAAATATTACAATAGCGGGATTCCTATTGGCTGAGTCAAATAGGGCAACAGCTCCTAGTACAAGCTAAAGCCGGTAATCTTTTGGTAAGCTGAACGTGTGTTGATATCCAGCAAACAGTCAAGTTTTCCCGCGATAAACCATCATCTCTAGCCATGATCCACCATTTTGGAACTGCTTTGACGGTATTTTTTTGTTTTTATGATAGCAGATATTGAAAAACGTTAAAAATTATTTTACTATGTAGTTTCTTTTTTCTAGACAAAAATTATAAACATTTCACTAATTAGTTAGTTAATGAGAAATTCCTTAATTGAATAATTAGCTGAAACCATTGTGTATTTTGTCTTGAAAAAACGTAACACAGTACATACTGTATTTAACAAAACAGTGCAACCATTTTTTGATATCTGCTCTCGTTTATGATATAAAATGAATAAATTATAGTAACAGCAGTAGGAATGATGAGTCACGGCTGCAGATGATGGTTTATCGCGGGAAAACTTGACTGTTTGCTGGATATCAACACACGTTCAGCTTACCAGAATATTACTGGCTTTAGTTTGTACCTGGAGCTATTGCCCTATTTGACTGAGTCAATAATCCCGCTATATTTGATGCTAGTTATTTGTCTGCAGACAACAACGTTGTATCACTCATACATGTTAGAAGCAACTACAGTGATTTCAATGGTATGTTGGCACAAAACATTTTCGCGATATACCGTCGTTATGGACACTGGTAAATCGCTGGAAAGTTGATTGCTTGTAAGGATCCAACATGCTATGTATAACCAGGGACGGATCCAGGCTTTCCTTCGCCCGGGGCGAGAACTGTTTTTGCCCCCCATCCCCCCCCCAACACCTTTCCATCCCCCTTTTCCCATCAGTTCACTAAACCCAACATTATGAAACGTATCTTGCATACGTTTTTTTTCGCTCGCGTAAATAACAGTATAAATTTTAGTAGAAATACGTAAAATCTGTCATAAGTATTTATTATATTATACATTATATTTATTGTGATGCAGTCGCATATGCAATTGAGAAGCATCTTCAAAATCGGTTTATAGAAAGTCGTGCATAGAAACACCCCAGACGGGTAATGGTTGTGTGTAAACTAAGTTTTGATAGTTTAGATGAATTAATTTTCATGGTGCGTAGACAAATTACATTTCAGCGCCTCCTTTAAACCGGCACCCGAGGCAGTTTCCCCCACCCTCACCACCTAGATCCGCACATGTGTATAACTAGAAACAGGAAATTTCACGAAAATATTTTTGCAGCACTTTGTTTCAGCGCCATACGTGCGCACCTGCATCTCTGATTTGTGGTCAGTGATTGGATGCCTTAACATACAACGTCTAGAGGTTAAAACCGCAAATCACAGACGTGGTGTGTCGCAGTTATCCGTGTACTGATAGGAACAGTCAAATGAATAATAACTCTTCACAAAAACACTGGCAATAATCATGAAGTTGAGCTGCAGGTGTGCACGTAAGGCACTGAAACAAAGTGGGGTAAAAATCTTTTCACGAAAAATTCCTGTCCCTATGTATAACACTGAAGGTATTGCACATATGTTGGCTACCGTTTACGTGAAACACTGTGTACCTCTTCAACAGACCCAACTATAACTATAACTGTACAGTTTTAACACAGAACGAGTGTGATTTGCAAGAAAACTGTTGATGCGTGTTACGATTGAGATACTACAGTTTATTGGAGACTAAGTTAAATATTTTCGTGATTTTCCAGTGTGTCTATGCTTGATCTCTAATCATGGCCTTAAGGACGTTGGACCCGTAAAAATTCAAAATTTTATATTAGTGCCAAACACTGGTCAACTTTTACACATCAGATGACATGTCATTTCCCCAAATAAAAAAAAAATTAGGTCCCGTAGTTTTAGCATAATCACATATCAAAGTTGCAAAACGGCAGATGCGGTGTAGCCAAAATAATAAAAAATAATTAACTTGTTGAAACAAGATAATTCAGATTAATTCTTAATGATGTGAGCTACTTCAAGACACTTTTGTGAACACAAAGCGATACGTTTTTGTATTTTTTAAAAATTGATGAAAATGAGTAAATTTTTGCATAACTTTGACTTTTAGCTACTACTGAAATTTTCAAAGCTAACTTTTGTCAACCATGTCATAAAATTCATTGATACACTGACTATCAGTTACTGTAATTTTGAATTTATTAGTTAACTACTTTTTTTATTTTGGCTACACCGCAATGGCCATTTTGTGACTTTGATGAGTGATTATGCAATAACTATGGGGTCTAATTTTTTTTTTTATTTTGGGCAATCACGTGTTATCTGATGTGCAAAAATTGAACTGTGTTTGGCATAAATATAAAAAAATAAAATTTTACGGGTCCAAGCGAGGGAGCAGTAAGGTCGACCTTGAAGCGCGCATCAAATGCCGTGTCGCCTCAACGTGCCAGCTCTGAAAGAGCGTGCAAGCTTCCCGCCAATCGGTTTTTACTATGGGACATTAAGCGGAGACCATATTATTTTATTGGTGGAAAGTCTGCAACTAAGTTCAGTGCAGGTCGCAAACTGAGTTTCACATACATCCGGTTAGTACATTTTGAAGTACGGAAGTCTGAAAAGGCCGTTTTTAGCCATGTTGGAGGGCTTAGATATACAGTTTTTATTAAGCATAGTGTCTTAACAATTAGGTTTCTACCTTGTCTGAAGTTTTTTTTCTTTTCGTACATTGGCACAATGGGCACACGTGGAATATTTTCGTAGAAAAATCCTGTTTACGAACACGCCGGGACGCATTTGAGGCATGAGGTGGGCGGCCGCCTTAAAACGCCCAATGGCGAAAAGTGCGATACGTATCGATGCAAAAGGCAAGTTTCGAGATTGTCGACTCGCGGCTCGATGTATCGACAAGGCAACAGTGATGCGGCGCGCGCGTGCAGCCTGCCAGCCGTGAAACGATGACAGTCCTCCGGCGTGCGTGATTACTGACAACATCCGGGGTCTCTGCCCCATCCCCCCTCCCCCTCCTACATCAGGAACCAACCATCTTCCAAAACCATCGTGGTACGACCGTCGTCTGCCATGGCGAGACGGATTACAGTCTTCAGCGCGTCAGCTGAGATTAATCATAGTGCTGCCATTCAATAATAGGCCCCCCGTAGTCACTCAACAATATTGTTTCTGCTCCCACAAAAAATTGGGGTGGTGGAAGCCATGGGAACGTGGAAGCCTGTTTGCTAATAATTTCTGTGCGATACGTCGCCTATTTCTGAATACAGCACGTCCAGAAACAACTGCATATTAAGCACACCGCATGAATCCAGGGCTAAATTGGAGACGAAAATATAACTGGCAGGGTCGTTTTTCATGTTTTTCTTGAGGAGGAGGGGTCAAGATTTTTTTGGCGACAGTGACCTTGTTGCATCTTTTTTATTAACTAAGCACGTATAAATTGGAAACTTTAATAATAAAATTTCAGTTTTATGTGCTTACGTTAGCTTTATTTAAACAACAAAATACAAAATATATATTATATACCTAAACTTATAAATCCAGGGGAGGCATTTGCCGCCCCTGCCCCCCCCCCCTTAATGACGCCTGTACGACATTTTACGTGCAAAATGTGGCAACACTGCAAGGTAAATTCCCATCTTGCTCTCCACTTCAGGAATTATTTGAGAAGCAAACATTAAAAACGAGACATGTCCAAAATCCCGAAAATGAGTAAAGTGCCCTTCCTAAATAAACAAAATGTGTTACCTACATACGAGTATTAACTCAGACTCCATAAAAACACATGTCTTATTGAAATGGGTGTGTTTATTCTCAGTTAGTGGTATAAAATATAATGTTTATTCACTCAATTCTACAGTTAGATAAGGTGGACATGTCTGGTTTTGAAAGTTTTCTCCTCATTTTATGTCTAGGTTGTTTAGGGTAAAGTGAGCACTAAAAATTTAACCTTTGAAAAATATCACCAGCGGTTACTGCATATAATTGAACATTACATATAGTTGCCTTATTGCTTGTATGGTGGCAGCGAAATGACGCATTATAGTTCCATTAATTTTCCTATTTAAATACAACAATAATGGAACAAAATCAACCGAAATCTATATAATTATATTTTATATAATCTATAAACTTTTTCCTATTAAAGTATGTAGGTTTCTAACAAATGCACTATTTATCTTATCAGACAACCGTTTTCGAAATACCTAATTGTCCAGCGATGCGACGGGTGCTGATGCAAGGGTCGTTGTCGATCCGCTGTAACACAGCCTCCTGGACTCCGTTGTGGAGAGGTTGGTTAGTCCCACGTTCTCGATGAGCCTAAGGTAATGTTATTTCAATTAGCCTCCGTACCCTACGTAACGGCGCGTTTGGATACAAAATATCGTTAGGTCTTGACTTACTTACACAGAGCCGGTTTCACGTAGTCGACGATCGACAGTCGAGAAATAAACATGGCTCGGTAAAACACGCTGCGGAAATCTTTCTGAATACAGACGTCGAGCTGCGAGCGCATTTGAATTGGCAGCACCAAAACACAAATGCATATCTGCCAGTTAATTGAAAGTAAACCTGTTCATTTTTGTGGTAGCACTATGACAAACAAAGCTTTCGCTGTACAGTCGATTCACAGTTGCACTACTACTGTACTAATGATAACACCAAAGACGCAAACACACCTAGACCCACACAGGACTGCATTCAACTGCCACCTCTCCTCTTTCCTTGTTCGTGAGAGTCAAGGCCACCACATCTTCTTCCAAAGAACGATCAGAATAGGACACACAAAATGATAGGTAGGAACAAAAATGGATGGGACCCAGACTCGAACCCCGGAAGGCTGACTTCAAAACATGCACTGAGCCATGATGACAGCATGCCAATGAGGAGAACCGTTGAGATTGTACCTGCGACATATTTGGAGCTGCTAAATGACGACTACAGCGCGACGCAGGTGTGGCGTCATATTACAGCTTCGTGACCAATTTTTAGGCATTTCCCGTCCTGAGTACCCCCCAAGTATCCTGTATCATATTACTTGTCTGAAGGTCTCCTACGTCACTACGGAGAGTTTTAAATGTTAAGCGCGGACATCCTGTATAGAGGTCAGCATGTAGTAGCAAGAAACTATTTATAGTTGATATTTTTTTTTGTGTTGGACGGCAGGTAGACTAGTACCGGCAATAACGAGAATTTTTAGTGTCACATTGTGCCATCGCGTCTTGTCTGTCGCGCTAATGTGATTCCAACATTACCAACCGGCGCACAGTGGGGTCAAATCGCCAAAACATGGCCAAACATCTGGAAATTAGTTTTAGGTTAGAAAGATATTATACGTCTTATGACTAACTCAAATGTTCACAGCAACCAAAATTATCTTGGTTTACTTATATATGTTTATACGTTTTTCGGAATTCGCACCTAAAGTTCACACGTGACTGTACGTATTAAATACGACTCAATTTACTATTTCCGCATTTTTAATCACATATTTAACTCCAAAACGTTTATTGAAATATACATAATCATATTTGTACACATTACTTCAAACCTGATGCATTTTATAAGCAAGTAAGACCTACACTGAACAATTGTGTTTGCCATAAGACATTCAAAAATTTTCTAAACTAAAATTTATTCTGAGACTTTTGGTCGCATTTTGGCGATTTAGCCCTATTGTGCGGTGCGGCGCTCTGCGACCAAGACGGTTGTAAACATTCCATATTTTGACAGTTCACAATTGTGTCTGTAAACAAGATTGTACAGACAGTGCTTTTCCAGGAAACAAGGTAGGTTTAAAGCTCTAAACAATGGAACTGCCAGGCACATAGGCACATTTCTCAGAAGACAAACGTCAAAATATGGTAAGTTACTTGAGACAGACTATACTAGAGCGGTTAAGGGTGTTAAAGTGCGTTAAAATCATAATTTTATATTTATATGAAATAGTGTTAATTTTGTAGACGATACTTGTAAGTACAGTTTCCTCTTATGAAACAATTTTAGCTCTCATAGTTTTCTCATAACGGTGCGTCGAAGTCAAAATTTGCAGTTATGCTGCCATGCAAATATCGAAAACCAACTGACCTACTTAATGAAATAATTCACTGCGAACTAACATCCCATGAGCTCTGCAATAAAACTTTTTAAAACCCACAACGTATAATTTTGAATTTTTTAAAAATATACCAAATTACAGAAAAAAATTGCAAATTCAACATTATTTTACAATTTAAAAATTACGTAGCTCCTGGTATGTTATTTCACCGTAAGTTATTTCACTTGCGTAAGTCAATTGGTTTTCACTATTTGCATGGCAGCAGAACACCAAATTTTGTCTTTGACGCACTGTTATGAGAAAACTATGAGAGCTACAAAATTTTTGTAAGAGGAATATGTACTCACAAGTATCGTCTTCAAAACTATCACTATTTCATATAAATATATTATGATTTTATTGCGCTTGAACATCTTTAATGGGAGTGGAGGAGGAGGATTCTGAAAAGAAGAGGGGTGGAGGAGGATGATGTTGAAAGGAAGAGGGGTGGAGGAGGAGGATGTTGAATGGAAGAGGGATGGAGGAGGATGGTGTTGAAAGGAAGAGGGGTAGAGGAGGAGGATGTTGAATGGAAGAGGGATGGAGGAGGATGGTGTTGAATGGAAGAGGGGTAGAGGAGGAGGATGTTGAATGGAAGAGGGATGGAGGAGGATGGTGTTGAATGGAAGAGGGGTAGAGGAGGAGGATGTTGAATGGAAGAGGGATGGAGGAGGATGGTGTTGAATGGAAGAGGGGCAGGCGGGACAGGAGACAGTGGGCGTGCCTAAACCATTCTGAGAAGCAGTGCGTCAGAGCGTGCGAAGTCGCTGTCCATTAACACGGCTGGAGCACGCAATTGACCTTGCTACCCCACCCTATCCACTAAAGACATCAGCTGCGTTAACAGCTCTATACAGCAGGCGTTACATGCCACGTCTGAGTTACGGAAACATGCAGGCGATAAGTGCTAGACTGGCTGTACGTCAACAGCAGTGTCGCCTTTATGTGCTGGGCTCGAAAACAGCACGTATTGTTTTGGTCATTGGCTTTTACTATGGGACTTAAGAGGGCGCGGTACATAATCCAACGCTAAAAGCATTAATCTATAACTGTAGGTTTCTTGAAGCCAATTTGCGAAAATTAAACAATAACAATCCTAGACAATAGTTTTAGTCAACGTTTTATAAACAAAAATTTTTTCAGTTTTACGAACTTCTGAGGCACAATCTCTGACGCCGGAACCACGTGCATTTAACTGCGGCGCAAGAGATCACGAGTAACGAATTGGTCATTCTGGATAAATATTTACTCATAAAGTTGCCAAAAACCATTATCTAGGATTGTCATTGAGTATTTTATCCATATTGGCTTCGAAAAAAGCGTAGAAACCAATTGATGTTTTCAGCGTTCATTTATCTACAACGCACTCTTAAGCATGCGCTAGAGAAGAATTGCAACCCAGCTGTACTATAGACCACAGCACAAACACTTGACCCCGTCACAAGTGTTGTATCCGCCGGGCGGCGATGTTGTGGTCAAATGTTTGTTCTATGGGTTGTTGTGCAGCCGGGTTGCATAACTCCGCGATCTGCAGGCTAATACTAGAGTCACAACAGCATGACTGACGCCTCGCGATATGCGCTATGCGACTCTAAATAAAATTCTCGTTGCTGCGAACACTAGTCTGCCGCTCGACAAATACTAACAAAAATGTTAAGTGTAAATATTTTCTTTGCCACTGCATACTTGTCGACAGCCATTGATGTTCACATTATTTCATTTTTTTTTCTCGTTCATTTGTAATACCTTTTCAATACACACTGGCATTCCCACGTGTGGAAATAAAGTTACAATTACACGTTTGCCTGTGTATTGTGAACAGTTGATATGACTTGACCACTGGAAAGCAAGCGCGCTGAGATTACCTAAGAAGCTTAGGCCGACCCCCCGTGGCTCAGTTGGTTGAGCGGCCGGCTTTGGTGCGGGGGTTCTGGGTTCGATTTCCAGGTCTGGCTGGGTGTAAATTTGTGTTTGTCCAGTTGGGTCTCAAAAATTGTCACTATACCAATTGTCAAACGAAAAGTACTGGGGTCACTCAAATTAAGTCACATTAAAGGGGGGAATGTTTGGTGCAGTGTTGAGGCGGAAGCTTCCGCATCGCCACTGCACCAAACATTAAAAAAAAATCAGAATATTACCGAGCGAGGTGGCGCATTTAACTCGTATTCGGGAGGACCAGGGTTCGATTCGATTTCCGGCTCCGGTCATCCTTATTTTAGTTTTCCATGTTTCCCCGAGATCACTCCAGGCATCTTTACGCAATGCTCCTGACGAATACTGGGATGGTTCCTTTTAATAATTTTTATATTTGTAGGAGACCTTGTTTGTTTTATAAGTGTAGTATCCGCCAGATACCTGTAAGCCTGTGGCTGGTGAGTGAATTATTTAGTAAGAAAACACAACAGAGAACTCTTTAAATTGACTATATCCAGTCAGTTGTATATACATGTTACACAGATCATCTACCCGAGAGAAAACACGTCTCTTCTCCACATCTTCATTCAGTACACGCTGTCCTTACCTTCGTTGAGTCTCACATCACCTTTCCCCCTCTACACTGAGGGCCGTATCTATAAACGGCTTTCGAAAGACAACCAACTGCTATCCCCATAGAGAAAGCATTGGTGAGCAGTTGGTTGTCATTCGAAAGAGATCTATAGATACGGCCCTGAGTCTCTCATTCGCCAATCACAGCATCCCAATATGTTGTATCATCACAAAACAAACTTATACTTTAGTCCACTCGTGATTGCACACTACACTTTGACAATAAAGTTTATACATAGTATATTGGTGCTATTAAGTTTTGTTATTGACCTGTATAAACACATATTTATATCAAGGTAATTATAATAAAGCTTATACTAGCAGTACAACAAACATATAAAAGGATATAGGAGTTGAGGGCTATTACATAGGCATATATTGTGACACTTTTTACAGCAATGGAAATTTTCTAGCCTTCATAGATTTTGTATAATGGCATGTAAAAGCCAAAATTTGCATGAAGCTGTTTTATACAAGAAACGGAAACAAACTACTTACGGAAATGAAAACAATTCCCACTGAAGAACAGTATCGCGGGCTACGTCTGAAGATAAATAAAAAAAAACCGCGTTGAATATTTTTTCTATTTTTAAAATATTGCTGAATTTTAAATAATACAATGTTAACTTTGTGTTTTTTTTTAATACAAAAATATTTAAATGCAATATTTTTATACATGTCCAGCTGTAGCCCGTAACACTGTTCTTCACTGGAAATTATTAAGCTTCTGTAAGTCAATTGGTTTTCATTTATTGTATAAAACCATTTTATGCAGATTTTGGCTTTTACTTGCCGTTATTCAAAAAGTATGAAAGTTAGAAAATATTCATTACTGTGAAAAAAATAAAAGTCATAATATGCGTCTACAAAGCAAACAATATATGGTACAAATAATAAATTTTTGCGTGAACTCCCCCTTAACAAAGGCCATGGCCGACTCCTCTCCCAGCTCCTGTCATTGTACTAAGTTGTGTTTCGCCGTCTCTTATGACCTCGCTGTTGCAGAGACGTAAAGCCCACTTACCTTAAATGATCAGAATATTACGTATTTTTAACAAGCTTAGTCTCGGAAGTAAAAAAAAACTGTTTGCCTCTACGATTCAAAATAATTTTAATAATTTTACCCATAAAACAATACTCTGATACTGTAAATACTCAGTATTAATCTGTTTACAGTCCGTCTCATGTAAGCTTTCCACATTTTGACAGCTGTGTTCACATTACTTTTTTCAGCTGTTGTCATGGAATGAGCTGTTTTTCCTCTGCCACAAGTTATTGTTGCACAAACACAATCAGCTGGTTCTCAAACTGTGCGGTGCATCAAATTGAGAAGTATTTTTCTGTAGAAATTGGTGTACATGAAAAAATTGAATTATTGTGCGAGAAAGACTATAATAGTAGTAGTATAGGGAATAGGCGGAGTCGGGACAGTGACTCCAGGCTGAGAGCAAGAGGGTAAGGCCGCCATCTTAAATTACGTCACGGCGGACATTTTGTTTTGCATGACGGCCATTTTGTCGAGCACAAATGTTGGCTGACGTTCGACGGTGTTTTCATCAGCGAATTAACAAGTGCTTACAAGTCGAGGGTCATCACTTCGAGCATCTTCTGCAGGTAGACCAAAACCAAGGTTAGTGGATACCTTTGAGTGCGTGACTAAATGACCTTGTGTTGTAGGTCACTGAATTCGTCGCCAAATCTGTAATAATGCCAGTGTATAAAATATACATGGTTCCAATTAACAAAGTGGAATTGACCTTGACATATCTTCGGCACCTCCACCGATAAAAAAAAAGTAGGGTGGCCCAGTACGACGGCAGTCTCAAACAGTCAAACTTTTGCCTGAAACACTTGTGGTAATGATCACTAGTTTGAGTACTATATCTCTGTAACACTTTATGTGCATCATCTTGTATAATCAAAGTGCAACATTAGCCAACCCAATCGTTATTAATATAATATCATTAAAAATATGTTACTCTATTTTCATAGTAGTACAGTTGGTTGGTAGTCATAGAAAAGTGGAAGAGTGGTACGATCCTGTTATCTGTCTATTCACCCATCATTTGAGCGATGACAGGACAAGGCAGGGGCGGACGCGAGACGTGATTCGTGGAGATGGCCGGAACACAAGCACATGACCCAAAGACGCGGTTAGGGGCGGGCTTCTTGACCGCATGACTACGGCAGGAAATAACGCATCCGCCGGGCCGACTTCGCGTTTCTCAGAATATTTCCAACCGACAACTGTGGCCGACGTGACGGACCACGACATGCATTAAGTTGCCACAACTTGTCACAACTTCCAACGTATCGCTACTACTTACTACGACTAGACATAACTATGTATGGCTTGTTTTGATTTTCCATTTTTGGTATGACTTTATGACATGTAATGACTTTAAATGACTTGTTTTGCCTTGCAATGTCTTGTTATATATCTTGTTATAACTTTACATG
Source organism: Medauroidea extradentata (assembly GCA_003012365.1). NCBI lineage: Eukaryota > Metazoa > Arthropoda > Insecta > Phasmatodea > Phasmatidae > Medauroidea > Medauroidea extradentata. The sequence continues at coordinate 14,357 of PNEQ01127187.1, read as the reverse complement.
ACTTTTTGACTTTCTGTGACTGTTTGACTGGTCATGACTAACCATAAATTAGTCATGAATTGCCAAAACTTGGAATTAAATGCAATATGTCTGTATAACTTGTCTTACTTATCCTGACACAATCTAACCTAAAATAACCTAACCCAACTCCATCCTAACTAGTCCACATTAAACTTATCAAAACTTAACTAACCCTTCCTCAATTATCCCAACTTATCATAACCGAAACCACACCTAATCAAACCTTAAATAACACCACATAATCTAATCATACCTTACATAACCCAGCATAACTTAACTCAACCTAACACAACCTACATCAACCTAATCCAAAATAACCAAACCTAACCTCACCAAACCTAAAACAACACTTCATAACCTAACCCAAACGTACCAATCCCAAAAAAAACCACCTTAACCTAACCCAAACTAACCGAACCTAAAAACTTAACCTAAACAAAACCTAACACAACTTAACCAAACCTAACAAAAACTAACCCAACCTAACAAAACTTAACCCAAGCTGTATTATTGCAATAATACAGCTTGTCGTTCTGTCCCATTGCATGAAACATTCAAAGACAAAACTCAACCCAAACTAACAAAACTTAATTCAACCTTACACAAACTAACCCAACCCAATCTTACCAACTCAACCTAACACAACATAAACCAACATAACTTAACCCAACCTAACCGAACCTAACCCAAGCCGGCATAACATAAGCCGACCTAACCCAACCTAACCTAACCTATCTCTATACTTTACAAGCTGCACCAAACAGCACCAGTTGCACAAATTTGCACTAACTTTAACTAGGCTGCACTACCTTGCACTAATCTGCACTAACTTGCACTAAGCTGTACTAACTTTCACTGAGCTGGACAAACTTTCACTAGGCTGCACTAACTTACTAACTTACTCCAAGTTGCACTAACTGCTCCAATTTGCACTAACATGCTCCAAGTTGCACTAACTTGCTCTAATTACATTATCGTTAGAGACACTGGAAAATCGCGGGAATAGTTGACTGCTTACTAGGCTCCAGCGTGCTGTATATAACACTGAATGTTTCGTATCATCATTGGCTATCGTTTATTAGTATCATATTTTCTCTGTACAACAGGCCCAGTTAGAACTGCACACCTTGGACACACAGCGTGTGTGATTTGTTCCAAAACTGTTCACACGTGTCACGGTTAATATAATACAGTTCATTGGAGACTATTTTAAACATTTTCGCGATTTTCCAGTCTCTCTAATGATCGTGTACTAAGTTATGCTAACTTGCGCTAAGTTTCGCTAACTTGCACTGAGTTGCACTAATTTGCATTACGTTTATCTAACTTGCAATTATTAACACTATGTTGCACTAACTTACACTATTTTCACTAACTGAGACTAATTTGCAGTAACTCATGCGAAGTTGCACTGACTACAAAGTGGCTTTATTTTGCACAAAATTCGCTATGGTGTAATAACTTGCACTATGTTGTGCTGAGTTACACAAAGATGCTAACACATCCTTACCTAACAAACGGAAACTCATACCAATCCAACCTAGCCTACATTACCTAACCTAATGCAACCTAACTCAACATTATCTAACTTATGCAACCTAACCCAACATTACCTAACCTAACACAACTTAGCCCAACCTTACCTGACCCAACCTAACCTGACCCAACCTTACCTAACCCAATCTTACCTAACCCAACCTTACCTAACCCAACCTTACCTAATCCAACCGTACCAGACTGTACTTAACCCAACATAACTTAATGTAAACTAAACCAATCTAACTTAAACCAAACTAACCCAAATTAAATCAACCTAACTCATAACCTAATAGAACCGAAACGAACCGAAGCGAACCTAACCCAACCTAATCGAATATAAACTAATTCAATTTAACCTAACCGAGCCTAACCCAACCTAACCTAACCCAATCCAACCTAACCCAATCCAACCTAACCCTATCCAACCTAACCCAATCCAACCTAACCCAATCCAACCTAACCCAATCCAACCTAACCCCACCTGACCTAAAATAACCTAATCTAGCCCCCACCCCAACTAGCCCAACTTGACCTTGTCTATCACACACCATCATTGGTACGTTTCATGTGAGAATTTCTTTAAAAATCCACAGAAATCCGTGTGCTAACAATGCTACTGCAGCATCTGATTACTTTTAAGATTTATTTCTTGTAAACGGTGAATTCTAACAATTTTCAAAAATATTACCTTCTATGTTTCTTGGCATGTATTTCTCAGAAAATGAACATGAAATGTTTGCCACATAAGTTCCACTCAATGAGATGGTGTTACTTTCATGAAGGAGAGTGTTCTAAATAGCGACTTCTTGACGCGTTGAAGATCTCAATAACACTAAACATTGTGCACAGAATTGAAAATTAACTCCTCGTCGTTTCCTATATTGTGCAAAAATACCATTTATAATTAAATTTACAAGTATGAATTTCTGTCTTGCGAATTGCAGTAGACAACAATTTCATTGTGAAACTATATATCATTCGTGGTAAAGGATTACGTTATAAGTTTGTACTATTAGTTAAGAAACAACCTGTATACATTGGAGGAGACGGAATGAAAATACGTATTATACGGGGGGGGGGGGGCGTATCCCCGCCGGACCCTATGGTTGTGACGCCCGTGGCCACAGCATTCGTGCAGTGTAGGTTAAATTAATGAGGATTGATCCTTCTCAGCTTTGAATTAATAAAGCCTTTTCTCGTACGTCAGGGAAGAGACAAATTGATTAAAATTGTTCGCTACAACATGGCATAGTTTATAGTTTCTTTCATTTTTGGAATCCGCATGACGTGGTTTGTTACTTGCGTAACAACTGTAGTCGCTCCCGTAACTAAAGCTTCTTTTTCTTGCCAGCTGTTTCTCATTACAAAATAATAAATGTATTACTGCAACTGTTTCAGAAAATTTAATTAGTTTTTATCTACGCCCTGTAAAGTCAAAACTGTTGCTAAGCCCACCGAAACTAAATTTAATGAGTAAAAAACTAGATAATCCACAGGGGTAGGGATCAGCAACCCCTCTTTCCTGGTTCCCCAATAAACCTACACGGAAAATGACTTCTTACCATCACGGTCGGCGAACAATTCGATTTTCTTGGCTTGTGCAGTGAAGTTTGAAGACATAAATGCAGATTCGCCTCTATTCGCTTGACTCTTCTACGATTTGGGTGGGTACTCTACGACCTGGGTACTCTACGGCCTGGGTACTCCACTACTTGGGTACTCCGAGACTTGTGTACTCCACGACTTTAATGCTCTGCCATTTTCAAAGAGAAACTCTGCACATAAATGAATTATGATTTTAATGCGAATTATGTATTGTAAACATAGTTCCTTAATTATTCAATGTTGTTTTTTAATTGCAGAAGAAATAAGAACGTAGAGAACACATTGTCATCATACCATCGGTAGGTATGGATTCTTTTTCCTATTCTAGTTGCGTGAGCGTAAATCATCGGACTGCGTGAAATAGGTGAAAAAATGGCCGTCATTAACGACCGGATATTTAGCAAGTCATCTTATCTTATCAACGGGAGTAAAGTAATTAAAGGCTTCGTGAATGAAACACTCGTGCTGATGAGACTCGCGATAGTACTCAGGCTACATGAACAAGCGATAACCATTATCGGTAGGTATTATGCAACATAGAGTTTTTTAACGAGATAAAGTTTTATTCTCGATGACAAGCGTACTTAGTAAATGTTTCACAGTTAAGGGGCTTCCCTAGATAGGCTGTGCTTGTGTGTGTGAGGCAGGAGCGGTAAGGTCGCCACTAACCGACGTACGTAATGTATTATCGCCTCTCCGCCCAAGTCACTCAGCTGGCGTGCAGTGCTTCACTATTATCCTTTTTATTAAGGGGCTTTAAGATGTGACCACATTATTTTACATTGGGGCAGCGTAGTTCAAAATCTAACGCTATTTATATTGTTGTGTTTTTCGAATTTGGTTGTTTCACCAGATACGGTAGTCTGGAAAAGCCATTTTCGGTAATTTTGAGGGGCCGGAAAATTATGTTTCTAATAAATGTGCTGAATTTTTAAAACTACAGTGACATAGTTTGAAGCGTGTCTTCTTTTCGTAGATATACAAATATAGTGTGCGTTAAATAGTTTAGTCAAAAAAAGAATAGTAACTCGCTGCAACGTATTTGAAGCGCAGGTATGTAGGGTCCCTTAAGCCCAACACACGGTTATCTTTTTTGAACAAGAAGGTGAACACCATCCTATTCAAGGCGACTTGCATCGTGTGACTGGTCGACTTGTATGCAAGTAGCTTGCACGCAGGATCTTGCATTCTAGCTACAATCATTTACAGGCGGTTCTAATTTTCATGCACTTTCCCGTGCAAGTCGTTTGTTTATATTTTCATGTGGCTCGTTTACGCACGTTAATATATGCTAAATATTATTTATTTGAGAGAAGAACACAAATTGAAGCCTCGTATAGGCACAAAACTTTAATTTTCAGTTTCTATCCTGTATATAACTGATGTCTCTTATAATTTAATATGACAAATTCCATATCCTTGTTATTTTTTATAGTAAGAAAAATCACAAAATTAAAAAAAATTATATAAAAAACAAAAAAGGGCCTTGTATTTCTAACCTTATTTGGCAGATAGGCACATTCAAGCTAGTACGCAAGTCTACCGTGTGTACCTACGTTCATGAAGTATGTATACAAGGGAGTGTAAACTTTCTTGTTCACCTATTCGTGATCACCTTGGTGTACAAGAAAGAGGCCCGTGTGTATTGGGCTTTAGTCACCCACACAAGACCCACTTCCTCCCCCCTCCCCAATAATTCACCTCCGTGTCCACCAGCTTGTGTAGGCATGTCTCTCAACCTAAGCACAGGCTGAAGTGGTACTGACTACATTCAACACACTGTTATAATGCATTTTGAAATATCTCAGAGAAGAAAGTAAGTAATCTTAATTTATAATATCAGTAGAATTTGCATTAGTGTGTAAATCTTTCAGTAGTCAACAGGGGTGCCCACAAGAGTGGATCTTTGCGAAAGTTGCGCATTTAGAATTTGGGGAAGGGAAATTTTTTTTTATTAAAGAATAAAACGTTTAATCACAAACGCAAAATGCTTTCATGATTGTACATGTGCTATATTGGTATTGCCTACAAAGAGATCAGTTGTTTGTTTTTACGGAATGCTAGCCTAAATAACTCTCCAGTACTGAGGTGTAACTCGTAGTATATTTGTTTTTGAGATTTTTTGGAAAAGGAGGGGGGATTTGCCCATTGGGTGTTGGATGGACGGATGGACACCCCTGGTAGTCAGTAGATAACAATGAAAATCAGGAGATCTACTGACATGTCAGTAGATATGGCGACACTGGTGGATGTATGAGATCACTATATTTCGACACTGTTTATTAACCTTTCCCCATGACGCTTGGCAAGTATTTTTTCATGGAGAAGGGTTTTATTGTATTCAGTTGACTCTAACTCGCCTCCATGTGGCGCTACAAAGCATCAACTTCTATACCTAGCTTCCTCTTATGGTATATAGGACATGAAAAATGGGGTTTCTCGCAATGTTTTATATATATATATATATATATATATATATATATATACACACACACATAGGCGCAACTAAGGGGTGGCACTATGGCACGCCACCCCCCCCCCCCAAATATATAACCAACCAACGTCTTAAAAATTACAATTAATTTAATATTGAATAATCAGTGATACTGTTACCAGTAGCAATGAAAACAGCTAAAATAGCACTATTTTGCACCTTGAAATCCGAAATTTTTTCCCGGGGTTGGGCCCACGGACCCCCCACTTGAAGATGTGGAAGGTGATCCTTTATAATATTCGCAGGATAACCATCCTTCCCCGTCTGAAATTCATAAATTCTACGTTACTGAATACAGGTAGGGGTAGCTTGATTATAACAGTATTCACAGAATTATGCCCTCCTCAAATGTCCATTCTAGTTGCCAGTACAACGTCAATTCCGGGTTCTGCTAGTACAGTAAAAGTCGATTAACATACAAGAATTCACTTGACACATAACTAACTTATTTATGTCTGTATATAACCAAGCCTATGCTCGTAAATTTTTAAATTTTTGTTTTAGTTTTTAAAATGTTGAGTACGAATTCGTACGGCAACCTATTTTATTGATGTACGCATCTAAAATTATCATTGAACGAGGCACTGTTTTTTTTTTATTACGAAAAAACTCCATTGTCCCATTATGAAGGTACAAATATTTTCCTTGTAAAATTGTTGTCTAAGTTACTAGGATTTTCTTTGTAAAAACACTTATGAAAACTTTGTAGTAAAAGAATAAACTAGTAAATAGTAAATATATAATAATATCACTTATTTGTTCGAAATTGTTCAGTTACTCTTATAAAATACTCTGGTATGTATTTTTCTGGGTTGAAATGAATATTCATACTAATTGTGTGTTGCAGATTTGAGGAAGTTAAGTCACTGACATTTGCTTGGAGTGTATAGAAATAAAAATAAACATAGTTCCACGTTAGTCAAAGTGGTCTAACAGTACGGTCCCAAAAAGTATAGGCTGTATGCTCAACTCGCAGTGAGTACATATTTTTTTTCTGAAAAGAATTACACGTAAAAATTATTCGTTTGATAGATATGTAATGAATTAAGTTCAATTCCTTGACCGGCATAAGGAACCGTGGTTTGGGTAGTGGCTAGAACACTCGCCCCCCATCATGGTGATCATGATTCGATTCCCGGAAAGGTCGGTCCCCGGATTTCAGCATGTGGGAATCGTGCCGCATAATATCGCTGCTCGGCGGGTTTTTGTCGGGTGTCTCCCGTTTCCCCCGCTCTTTCATTCCGGCGCTGCTCCTTACTCACATCACGTAACACCTAACCAGCGCTGAAGAGCTAGATATTAAGGCTATAATTTTAAATTTTTTTTTCAAACAATTGCAAATAAACCGAATATTTTTTTTAAACAAATGCTTTGAAAAAAACTTGAGCCTGTGTACAGTCATACGATACACAACTTTGCCAGAGCGTTATTGGAAATAATGTACTGTTTGCTAGGAAAAAAATTTTTTGCTTCGTTTTGGCTTATTTTGACAGCATAATATGTGATATTTCAGGGGCAAAAATCTATCAATCCATTAAGTGTATTTCAACAGAAATATTCAGGTAAAAACTATAATATATAAGTGTTAAAACTGTAAGAATGAATTTTTTATGTATGTATTAATTTGCGTTAAACAATATTTTCGAAACCACTGCAAAACTAAAGAGCTATGCCTTAAGTACTGACCGAAATCTCTTAACTCACTCTTGATCACATCAAAAATAAGTATTTCAAGTAAAATATTTTTTTTATTGCAACTGCAGGGAATTCCTTGGCAACTGGTTTACGAAGATTTTCCTTGTATAAGTACAGAAACAAATTTTTTTAGTGTTAGAAATGACTAAACGCACACATCAGCATAGTCGTGGAATCCTGTGTTCGCTTCAAGTCGAAGAACTTGCCGTCTTGTATCCGGCCTACGTGTTCGCAGACATCCGGCCTGTTGTTAGTCGAGACAGTTCATGTGAAATGACGACATTATGTGGAGAAATGAATTGTCTATAACAGATTCAGGCAGGGCACCTCCTACCACGCGCTTAAAAGTGCATGGCAGATAAATAAACGCTGAAAACACCAATTGATTTCTAAGCTTTTTTCGAAGCCAATATGGATAAAATATTCAATGACAATCCTACATAATGGTATTTGCCAACTTTATGAGTAAATATTTATCAAGAATTACTAATTCGTATCGCGTGATCTCTTGCGTCGCAGTTAAATGCACGAGGTTCCGGCGTCAGAGATTGTGCCTCAGAAGTTCGTAACACTGGAAATAATTTTGTTTAAAGCGTTGGCTAAAACTATTGTCTAGGATTGCTATTGTATATATGTATGTACTCAAGCAAGCAACAGCTGTTCATTGGCTGCTCGCTGACCCAGTGATATGAGCCCGTATTTAGTTACATTGTTATTATTGGCTCAGCGACTTACACGAGGTGTCAAATAAGTCAACGACCAATTGTGAAAGTAGCACGAACTTACAGTTGCTAGAATTCTAGCTCCTGTCTGAAAGAAAACGTGAATTTTTCAAGTCTCTAATTATACTTAAACACATCCGACGTTAAGATTAATGTAAATATAATTTAAAATGTTTTATTCGGCTATGTTTTTAAATAATTAATTAAAAAATAATGTTATCGAAAATGTTGATTAAATCCAATTGTAAGGAAACTACCACGTTAGGTATATAAATTTAAAAAAAACTCCTTTTTTTGATACATGTGTCAAGAAAACTGTAGTAGCCAACGTTTTCAGTTGACAGTACGCACACATAATGCAGGCAGATGTAAGCTTCTGTGATGGAACATGACACTGTACTCGCAACTGATGGCTGGCTTCCGGCCCTCGGCAATCTTATCTCACAACTAGGATAAACAGTTTATCTGCAAGGCATCCGTCCCCCCCCCCTCCCCAACATCCTGCTAGCCAATGACAGTACGCCACACACGAGCGTGCGTAACTGCTCTTGCAGCAGACTACACACTCGACTAGAACATCTTCATTACCATAGAATACAGATATGACGTATCCGCATATTTCACGGATGAAGACATGGTGGCTCTATATGCTGCGATTTCACTGAAATAAATAAAAGTCTAGTTTCAGGAACAATAGGTCTATAGCACGGCCGTAGAAGAACAGGTCTGGACACTCGCCTGTAAACTTGACCCCCTTGTTGTTTGGCTGTAGTTCACCAAGTTACCGAGAATATTGTCTTTTATTGGCGCTGATGTTAGGGCGGTCGGACTAAACTGCGTCCACTTCCTTTCCGCTAATATAAACAATTTATCAAAACGTATTTTTTATCCATTTATGGAATACTTTCTTCTCTCACAAATTTAAGAAAATGCTCCAGCAATCTTTATTTGCTTTATAAATTTAACAATGGAAAAAAGTGGACGGAGTTTGAGTCCGACCGCCCGGAAAACAGCGCCAAAAAGTACGACATTCTCGGTAACTTGACGAACTACAGCCAAACAACAAGGGGCTCAAGCAAAATACATTGGTAGATAGGCGAGTGTCCAGACCTGTTCTTCTACGACCGTGGTCTATAGGTTGTTCGGAATAAAGTGAGCGCTAAAAATTTAACCTTTGTAAAATATCACTAGCTGTTACTGCATATATTTCAGCATTAACTATAGTTGCCTTACTGCTTGTATGGTTGGCAGCGAAATTACGCAATATAGTTCCACGTATTTTCCTATTTATATACGGCAATACAGAAAAATATCAACGGAAATCGACATATTTGTATTTTATGTAACTAATACTTTTTTTTTTTTATCAAACTGTATCGATTTATATACTGACTGCACAACTTATTTTACACGCGCAAATATCAAGTGATGTGTCCAGAGTGGTTAAACATTTCCCTTCGTTAGCCGTTACGCGCGCAAAGATACGAATTGGCTGAAAATAGAACTTTGGCAGTGCTTTCTTTAGTGTTCATTTTATCCCACGGTCGTAGAAGAACAGGTCTGGACACTCGCCTCTCTACCAATGTACTTTGCTTGACCCCCTTATTGTTTGGCTGCAGTTCGTCAAGTTACCGAGAATAATGTGTTTTATTGGCGCTTCAGTTAGAGCGGTCGGACACAAACTCCACCCACTTTTTTTTCCATTGTTTAATTTATAAAGTAAATAAAGATTGCTGGAGCCTTTTCTTAAATTTGTGAGCGAAGGAAGTATTTCATAAACTGATAAAAAAAATACGTTTTGATAAATTGTTTATCTTAGTGGAAAGGAAGTGGGCGGAGTTTGAGTCCGTCCGCCCTAACTGAAGCGCCAGTAAAAGACAATATTCTCGGTAACTTGGTGAACTACAGCCAAACAAGGGGGTCAAGTTTCCAGGCGAGTGTCCAGACCTGTTCTTCTACGGCCCAGTACATAACATGTTATTATGCCACACACTACGCCACTAACACAGAAGTTAGGAACAAGTGTGACACAGCAACATGATCCTGCAAGCGCGCTATCAACCATACATCATGTATGCCAAATGTGGCGCAGAAACGGTGTGTTTTTGGACCTATGTTCATACAACACTTCTTGTTCCTCTACACGTGAGGATTGTTTCCCTAGAATATTGACATGGAATTTCGCAACAACCTGTATATCACGCACTCTTAAGCGGTGACCTTAAAATTTTATTTTTTGAAGGTTTGAAGTAAAGGACAACGCATGCCTTTCGTTTTGCATTTTACGAATCCAAGTGGTATTTTCGGTGTTACAGCAGTCTAAGAAGCCTTTTTTGGGAGGTATGAAAATCATGTTTCCAGCAAGGGTGCTGAATAAAAAAAACATACAAGCATAGTTTTAAGTGTGTATTCTTTTCGCAGCTAAACGTAATACGAAGAAGTTCGGTAACGGTTACGACTGACCCTCGTGCTGTGTAGGGCAATAGGCATACACACCATTGTTGCCGAATGAATCATCTCAAATTCCACAGACACGGCTAACCAACTTCCACAGTTCCACATACCGTGAAAAGCTCAACGGAAAATGAACACGTTCTTGTTTTACAAACGTGCCGTGCTGCCAACTTGACAAAGCGAGTTCACCCAAAAATTCAGCGGAATATGAGTCTTCAAGGAAAAGAAATCTTGTTTATTTTCACGTTATACCATCATCTCTAATGATAGAACTATCTAAAAATAGCTTTTTATTTTCAAATTAAGCATTCCAATAAAATTTCACACAGACATTCATTCTACGCAAAATTCCACACATTTGGGCAACACTGGCATACATACATACATACATACATACATACATACATACATCATACATACATACATACATCATACATACATACATACATACATACATATATACATACATACATACATTCATCATACATACATACATACATCATACATACATACATACATACATACATACATACATCATACATACATCATACATACATATATATATATACATATATACATGCATACATGCGTTCATACATACATACATCATACATACATGCATACGTTTATTGTGTGCTTGTTTCCGGACATCCTGTGTGCGTGTCAGGATGTAGTGCTTTAATTTCGCGTGGTGACTTCAAAAAGTAAGTGAAAACGTTCCAATTTGTCTAAAAGGTCAATATAGTGTAAGTAATGCTACGTTGAAAATGCCGCTTCCTGTCTAATCCTGTTGGTCCTAAGCAACTGTTTTAGAACTTAAATGACCTCGACGATCTAATGCACTAACTATGGCTGATATTCATAACCCTTCTCGTAACAAGCCCGCAAACTATTCACGGATGAGAGATGGATAAGTGTCCGCTCTCTTGTAAACAAAAACGGGCCTGTGGCCGAATGGTCAGACCATTCGCCTCCCACCAAGGCGATCCGTGTTCGATTTCCGGTAGGGTCGGTCTCCTGATTTTGGCATGTGGGAATCGTACCGGATGATATCGTTGGTCGTAGGGATTTCTCGGGGATCTCCCGTTTCCCCCGCCCATATCGTTCCGCTCCTGCTCCACTCTCACCTCACGTCCTCCCTCACCAGCGATAAAGACATCGATGTTCAGCGCTGACAAAAATCACTCACTCTATTAAACAGCTATAGGAACACTTTGTCCATTCATGGACCAATTTTGCTTGTCTCGATAATACGCGGCGTTCGCGAGTCAGAAGAGGTAGATAAAATGGCGGATATATGTGTAAATATTTCACCAGGGGTGTTTATCTGTGCCAAAACTTTCGTACGAAACACCGGAAAGTAATAATTACGATGTGATTGAAAATAACCTTCAAAATATATTAATTATATAACTATATTTTAAAGTAACAAATTTTCAAGGCCAAGAGCAAGGTTATCAGTCGTGTAAGACCATCTTGTCTGCCTTCGAGAGCAGTTTGTGGTTGCGCTTAGGATATAATAGGTCCGGACCTCTCGCAACTAAAGAGCCGTATCTATAAACGGCTTTCGAATGACAACCACCTGCTATCCCCATAGAGAAAGCATTGGTGAGCAGTTGGTTGTCATTCGAAAGCCGTTTATAGATACGGCCCTAAGAGAGTAACAACAACGCAAGCTGTTGAAGAATGTCGCTTCCTACCGAAGTGTAGAATGTTGCACGCATCTTCCTCGCAACTATGACTGTGAATATCAGCCCCAATACTGGACCCGGGGGACGTAACTTTGCATTATCCTCCTCGTCCGAGAATCGAACCCGGGACTCACCGACCAGGAACTACAACCACTGAGCTAAGAGGTCGAGCACCCACTACTTACAAGAAGAGTGCGCGCACACGCACCCACGCACCGGGACTTCCTCGCTTCTCAAGAACAGTTGGGCGAAGCGGAGGGCGTGTGTTACGTAACCACGCCTCCAAGTCCTCTCTCCTGAAGATGCTGCGGAGAGGGTTACAGCATCAGCACACTACCCACTGGAAGCGTGTTACAGGCTCAGAAGCGACGCGGCTATAAGGGCGTCCTTGAAGCGCGCATCAAATGCCGCATCTCCAACATGAGCCAAGCTTTGGACTGGAGTGTAATATTTTTATTTTTTTTTATTTATTATTTCACTCCTTGGAGCCCAGTTCCATGGCCAACGCCAAATGGCTATGGAGGATGTCAGTAAAATACATAAAATAATCACATAAACTTGACAATTATAAACATATATAACATACATCACAACGTCAGAACCTTGTAGTACAATCATAACACTATAGGATAAAATCATCATACATGAAGTCACTTATTAAAATATAACATATCACTAAGGTTTACAAAATCATGTTTTCAAACACAATCACATATACATAAATACACTCTCATATATATCAACAATATTTCATTTTCATTTCCTATTACATATTCCCCACCGATCCGTTTTTACTATGGCATTGTAATTTGGTAATCTACAAGAAAATCAAATAATAAATGGTATAGTAACGTGTAAACTTAAACGTGTGTGACAATCTTGTAAGCAAGATTTGTTGTGTTTTCTTAACATATTTAGTAAATGTATGTATTATTAGTTCGTATGTAATATTAGAGTAAATATTGCATTTTTGCTATATGCTCATGTATACCGGGTCCAGTGGAAGAGAAGGCAGATATTGCCTTAACTGCGCCCACGGTATATAGAGAATAAATAAATTAATAAAAATTGTTAGAGATCATGGTACTGTATACATGAATCGGTCATTGTTAAAGTGCACTAAGTCCAAAATTAAAAAATATTTCGTAGATATTTTTGGTGTGCTGGACTGACTGAAGTTAAAAGGAACTTATTCCGGACCTTCTATACATACAAAACAATCTTATGCTTTCTTTGTAAACTCAGTTAAAAAAGAACTAAGTCACTGGATTTAAATTTTTACACACCTATGATTTTTGGACATAGTGCCCTTTAACAATGATCGATTAATAGGGGCCTGAAAATATCGCCGATTCAATAACCTAAATGTTAGAATGCGCTCTACTATACATACTAAAGCCCCGACCATTTGTCCACTAGCTGCTACTCTGTGGAACAGCGGGCAGTGAACGAATAGACAGGGCTTGAGTATGCATAGGACAATGGATTCTGACATACAGGTTATTGAATTGGCGAAATTTTACGGCCCCTACCGATTAATATCGAAAAAAAAATTTGTTTGCCAGCATATCCTTGAAAACGTTGAAGTTTCTTGTGACATGTATGATTGGGCGATGTACGTCTGCCACAACGTAGCTGTCTGCCGACCAATAACAGGCATCAAATATTATTACAATATTTATCGGTTCAGTCAAATCGGGCAACAGCTCCACGTACAAGCTAAAGCCAGTAATATTCTGATAAGCTGAACGTGTGCTGAAATCCAGCAAACAGTCAAGTTTTCCCGTGACAAACCATCATTTCTAGAGGTGCGTGAATTTCGCATATTCATCTGGCATCAGTCAATATTTCTCAGTGTTATACACTGTCTGGCCAAAATCAGGCATTAGCCTAAGGCCGGCCACACACGTAACGGTATACATGACAGGTAAACCTGCACAGGTGTACCTGACAGGTATACCTGTGCAAACTAGAGCCCACACACGTAACGGTATACCGTACGTTTAGCTCAGTTGAAAGATGGCGAGCCAACAAGATGAAGATGATAGGATAGCTTTAGTCGGATTGTGTGTGGTTTTAAACAAGAAGAAGTGTAAACGTAAAATGTGGAGTAAAAAGTGGCTTACTAAAAGAAAT
>PNEQ01127186.1:5131-56857 GCA_003012365.1 Medauroidea extradentata | reverse complement strand
AGACAGTGTTGTAGGCAGATATGTAGGGGTGGCAGTATAGTAGGGGTGGTCCCGGACGGAGGAGAGGTCTGTTCACAATGTGGAGGGGAGTTCAGCCGGACAAGGGGAAATGCTTGGTCTCGGCAGGGGATGAGGGTAAGACAGAGAGAGTAAACCGAACGACTGGCCCGTCGCTGCTGTGAAGTGGAATCTTAAGTACTGGATTTAATAGCTCACAAAGCTACGAAATACACAAAACAGTAATCAACTATAACTCTCACAACACAATTAGTTATGCACACAATTACTACTGTGTCACAGACACATTAATTAACTTTGACAATTAAAGCACAAAAAATGTCTGCCATCAATTAACTAAACAGTACATATCACAATAATATTCAGTCCTATATCCAATCAACAGTATTTCAAGTAGTGACAGTGTACAACCTTAAAAGTCCGCCGTGGTGATGAATCGTCGTGTGCTGCGCAGCACCCCGAGTGCACCGCTGTCTTCACTCTTGAGGTCTTCGGTTCGACTCCCGTCGCTTACCTCTTCTTCGCCCGTCAGCCCGCCGCAGCAGTCCTCTTGGTTCGTCCAACACTGCTCCGAAGGTAACCGCCTGCCGCCTCACAGTAGACTTTGACGTCACCAAGATGTCTTCACCAGTCTCTCTCCACAGGCGTAGCACCTTCCTCTAGCACTTCCAATAGCGAACTCTGCTCAAATGTGCCGATTCTGTGCTTTTATACTAGCCCAGACAGTCGGGTGTTCCCCGCATTACAGGGGTCTAAAAATAGATATTTCATCATGTTTCGTATGTGCTTGTAGTCACGTCGGCCGCCCTCGAAGAGTTAAGACGCAGTTGGGACAGGTATCTATGACGTAGTTTCGGCGGGATTCCCACTGTGAGCCACCCGGGCTTTGAATCATCGGCCAGCCCTCAAGGTGTTACGAAACAGCCGCCGACCACTGGCCTCCAGGTACATGGCACGCAACAATATAATAATGTCCACATTAGTCAGGGTAAGTATAAAACAGTGGTTGCCGGAGTGTGTGGTTTTATTATACGATGCTGTCTGGTCGCTTGACTCCTCTCCATCAACCCCTGGTAACAGCTAAATTAGCTAGTTTACTTCGGGAGTTGGCCATGGCCTCAATAGAGGCCGTGACTATCCAATCAGTCCCTGTCAACAACTTCGTCGCACGCTCCCCGCGTGTCAACTGCATGCGTGTTTGAGTGCGACGCGCAGTCGTGGGACGCGGATTAGATAACGTTCGTTGGTAGGGGGAGGGTAGCCGAGTTCATGGCATCCCACTCCTGATATTTGACGGACTTCTAAACTTAGCGCCCATAGGTGTCTTTCGAACCCTGAATA
Source organism: Medauroidea extradentata (assembly GCA_003012365.1). Lineage (NCBI taxonomy): Eukaryota > Metazoa > Arthropoda > Insecta > Phasmatodea > Phasmatidae > Medauroidea > Medauroidea extradentata. Next base: position 55,498 of record PNEQ01127186.1, on the reverse strand, counting down.
ATGGAGACGCGCAGGAATGCGAAGGGGGAAACTTGAAAACCCCGAGAACAACCTCCCACCGAACATAAACGTCCCCCACGTAAACTACATTCGAAGTAACGGTGTCCCGCCTCGCCGGGAGTCGAACCCTCTGGTCGTTTTGGTATGATGACTGGGAAGGCCTGCCTTTGTATTACAGTGTAACCTCTTTAATATAAATCTGAAGCAGTGTCGGTCTCAGGGGGGTGGGGGGCCCTTCACCCTTTGACGTAGTTTATCTGTAAAATATTACATATTATTAAAGTGGTAAATTCCATTTTTTGTTTAGGAAATGCCTTAAATTGCACCATTTTGCACCTTAAAAACTAAATTTTCCTGGGGAGGGCCCTTGGACCCCTCCGTCTTCGGCTCGGAGTGTGGACATAGCTACTTTTTGGGAATGCCCCCCTCCCCCCTACAAAAAAAACCTAGAGCTGGATTCGCCACTGACCTGAAGGGACCAAAATTGCAGTTTGTAATAATGAGTTTTGTATAAAAATGTGTTTGCAAAAACTCAAAAAACTTTTGTAATTATTTTGTCATGCTGTTGTCTCCAAAGTACAAACATTCTTAATACCAACATGCCTTTAATTTAACTTGTAAATGTGAGATTACGTTGTTTTATGTATACAATAAATTTTTATTGAGCATTTAAGATTTTATTTACTTTCACATCTCTTTCCATAGAGAAAGGAACCCACTTTGTATTAATGATAAAACTTTTATTAGCGGGTTTTGTATTAACAAGGTTCCACTGTGTATGTGGGCAGGTACGTGGTTTTGCTTGGACACATACTGACCACGTCCAACACTGTTAAACAACAACGATCCTTATGAATGGTACGTAGTCGCAGATGTATAGGGACCCTGTTTTTTTTTTTTTTTTCGTGAAAAGAATTTTATTTCAATGTCTTAAGGGCATATCTGAAGTTCTGCTTCGTGGTTATTAGCAGCGTGTCTGTGTGAAGAGCCGTATATAATTTGACTGAGCCAATTACAATAATGTTTCTGCAACACCACCCGTCTGTGGTTTGCCTGTAGAATCTCAAGGCTCGTGACAGCTTAAATATCTAATCGCTGACCACGAATCAGAACTGCAGATGTGCACGTAACGCACGGAAACAAACTGGAGCAAAATTATTTTCGCGAAAAAGCAGGGTTCCTACATATATAACTTCGTTGTCTGCCGTCGAGAACGCACGGTATACAGCAATTTTCATCGCCTTCTTTTTATTTTTGTAACTGTACCAGATATTTTTTTCTCTTTTAAATTAGAGACGAAAATGTATCATAATATTGTATGATGACATTTTACGTGCACAATTTGGCAATATAGCACGGAGAAAGTCCTTCGCCTATTATATGCAGGTCCATAGCCATCTTCAGTAGAAGGCCGCGTCCTTAGATCTGGCAACCCTGCCGGGAAGGGTCATTTTAGCACTTCTCTTAGCTCTCCAAAGACAATGGCTGTACCTGATTCGTTATTCTGTCCTACATAACGGCGAATCAGAGGAAGCCACTGCCTTTGACGAGACAAAATAAGTGTTAAAATGACCCTTCCTGACAGTGTTGCCAGATGTAAGGTCGCGGCCTTCTACTAAAGATGGCTGGCTGTGGCAGGCGAGAACATTAGTTGTAAGATAACTAATATATCTGTGAAGTGCAAGAGGGAACTCACTACAGTGCTATGTTGCCACATTGCGCGGATGAAATGTCATCGTACATTTTACCACTGACATCTTCGTCTCTAGTTCAGCCCAGGATTCGCGTGGAGTGCTTATTGTGTGTTTGTTACTAGACATCTTGTATAGTACGCTGACATATCTGTGATTAGACGACAGTTTTTTGACATCGTTTTCGCCGTTTATACACAAATCACAAACGTTTAAATTAGGCGTTTCTTTGGCGCAATCGAGCTGGAACACATTGGTAGAGTTGCGTCGATTTTGCGGATTCACCTGGCAGTGGCCTAGCTTTCTCAATCGTATACACGCACTGGCTACAATCGATTATTCATTGGCATATAACATTACAAGCGGGTAGCAAGCGATAGTCGCACGAGTTATTTCCTTGTTTGCTACTGGCTCGCAGTAGTAAAGGCGTTTCGTGACAGCTGCCAGCTAATCACAGACGTGACATTGAAGTATATTTATTGACGTCCAACCTGACATGGAATGTATATGCGAAATTGACGTACCTCTACAACACAGTGCCCATAAATATCGACGGAGGAACATCTACTCTACACACTAAATTGAAATCCAGTAAACAGTTTTTTTTCTCCGCTATCAACTACTATGTCTAACAATATTACTACGTGTTCCTTTTTTGTTTACCCTAAATAAAAGTTAATACTCCCAGGAGAAATGCGATAACTGACAGCGATATGATTGGCATGTCGTGTTTAGTTGATTGCGATCTGTAGAGGTTGCGACAATCACGAATTTATAGTTAGTGTCGCGTAATGCGCCATGTTTAGTTGCGCGATAGGTAGATAGAGGAAAAATTCGCCAGTTGAATGATCTGCATGCTGCAATCAACTGTTCTGTGTATACACAGTACACAGGCTGTGTTCCAAATACTCAACATTAGCACTCGCTCCCAGAATTCTTTTGTCAACATTGTAATCACTGATATCGTACATCCAGTGTCGTGTTTTAAATTATTATATATAATATATATTATATAATAATAATAGTAATAATAGTTGCCGTCCGTAAGAGTATACTGCACGCAAAATGAGGGAGCAGTTAACAAATAAACAATACTCCGTGTAATACACGTAGTGTGTATACAGCATGCATTTACAAGTACTCGCGACACGCACTCGCGCGCTCGTACTCACACACTCACACTCTGCGTTATGGAGCTACAATCTGTGTAACGTCACTTCCGACTGAAAGTGCGAATATTTGTGCTATTTGGAACGCGGCTGCAAGCTGCTACTCACCGGAGCAGCCACGGGAGTAGCATAAGGTATGAATGTCGGCGAGGGGAGTGAAGCCAAGAGGGGGGAGAGGTACATACCAAATTTGCCAGCCGCCGTACTGATTTAACCTAAAAAGTTCTCATCAGAGCTGGTATTTTTTATGGTAAAGTAATGTATTTTTATATGCTCTTTAATTGATGTTTTAGGTTGAAAACTATATTTTACCCCTGTTTACACACCTCCTAACTAAAATTTCCTCTATTTTTTAATTAGTCGGCCATATTGGTACCAACCACGTCAAGCGTTTGTTTGGTTGCAATTCCCGGCGACATGCTCCATCTGGACCCTTCTAACATCTTTGGGAGCAGCACACAATGAACGGGACGGGGCATGAGTATGCATAGTACACTGGATTCTAACATGCAGGCCATTGGACTCACGAAGTGTTCCTTTCCCCAGTTAAAGGTAAGAGCGCTCAAGTGCGAAAAATTTATAATTATGTGTTTGTAAGAAATTGTGTAGACGTTGCTAGTGACTGCATTATCCTAACATGAAGATTTTTATATAGATTTAATAGTGTTCCCATAACTTTATGTCATAAGTAAAAATGTTTACGTTACGGCAGCGTACGCCCAACGAAAACAAACAGACTTACTAAAATTGATTAATTAACACCACCAGTAGATGTCACGGGTTGTGAGTTAATAATCATTAAAAAATAAACATGAAACAATTTAAATGTTAATCTTAAAAAAATATATTAAAATAAAGGATTTGTACATTGTTTTCCACGAAAATTATTTACAATAAACGTATCGGCTAGGAGACTGCGCGTGAGTTCAGTCACTTGCGCCTAGAGGCGTGTGATGTGTCGTTACCGCTTCTGTACTTTCTAGGCTTAGAAGGCGCAAAATAATTATCTTCTGCGCCCACCTTATAAACTTGCTAACTTTACCGTGCGTGCCCTGTACGCAATACTAGACAGCATTCGAAGAACTATGCAAGATTATTTGTTACTAATGATTACATGTATAGCTTATCGGTAGAGATGATGTTATATCGCGGGAAAACTTTACTGTGTTTTGTATTTCTACACACGTTCAACTTACCACAAGGTTACTGACTTTACCGTGTGCTTGGAGCTGTTACCCTATTTGACTGTGCCAATAAAAATCTCGATATTGTAATTTTTGATGCATGTTATTGGTCTGCAGACAACTACGTTGTCTCAGAAGCATATCACCGAATCATATGTGTTGCAAGAAACTACGGTGTTTTCAAGGGTATGTTGGCACAAAAAATTTTCGCGATATACAATCAGATCTACTTATCGGTATTTGAACATATTGTTATGTATATGTAGAGACGGGAATTACGGATTCACTTGCCTGTAGGCTACCCTCCAAGAATGTCTGTGTACTCAAGCAGACAACAGCTGCTCATTGGCTGCTCACTGACATACATATCACATGATTGGGCGTGCATTTAGCTGTGTCTTTATAACTGGCCCAGCACCTTCCATACGATTTCAAATTAGACTATGGCCAACTGCGAAAGTAATCCGAAATACGGTTGTTCAAAATTTAACTTGTGCCCACATGGAAACACGAAATTTTCAGGTCCTTATTTATATGTATTCCTTGCTAACATTGTTTTTTTTTTAAGAGAAAAAAAGTATGTGGGGAAAGGTATCAAAGGAGACCCATAAATGTCGCGTTATTTTCTGACAGCAGACTTAGACTGCTAGATGTTGATCGTTCCTCGACATGTTTTACTAGCACATAATGTCGTGGCTTGCGGCTGGAAAAGCTTTTAGCCAATAATTAAAATCCCCGCGCGGTAGAGTGCGTAAATCAGTCATATATGTGAATTACATCACATGAGGACTGGCGGCCAAAGGCATCGCAACTTGTGCTCAAGGATGTTCATGTCAATGAAACCCTAGTCTGTTCCCAAACAATAGCGTGAATTTTAACGTCTCTGCTAATGATTGGAGAATCTGATTTATGACGGGAAAAGCTGACTGTTTGCCAGGCTACGATGTAACATGTATGTATATGATATTCTTCTATCGTTACTGTCGTGTCCCCATCTGACTGGGCCAATGATAACTCCGGTGTGCCGCAGGGGCGTCATTTCAAGTTTTTTTGGGGAGGGCGGCCAAGATTTTTTTCGGCGACAGTGACTTTGTTGCATCTTTTTTATTAATTAAGCATGTGTTAATTAGAAACTTTAATAATAAAACTTCAGTTTTACGTGCTTAAGTTAGCATTATTTAAATAACAAACTACAAAAATATATATTTCACTTAAAATTCTAAATCCAAGGGGGGGGGGCATTTGCCCCCACCCCCTGCCCGCTCTAAATGACGTCCCTGGTGTGCCGCCTACTGAATATTTGTGATTCGTCTTTGAACAACTACATAACCATCCTACAGTCATACAAAATGCAGGCAGCTACACTGTTTTGCAAAATACGGTGGCACGAAAGATTCTTGTGAATTTTCTACAATCTCATTTATATATTCCATTTATAGTCTTTACCAATTAAATCTATCACGAGAGCCACTGACGTTTGGTGAAAAGAATATTACACCATTTTGTGTCACTGCCTTACGCACAGGTGCAGCTCTGCGTCATGGTAGAGACAGGAATAATTCGCGGGTTCAGTGACCTGTAGACTAACCTTCAAAAATATCTGTTTACTGAAGCAAATAACGTCTGCTGATTGGCTGCTTGCTGTAGATCTGCATTCAGTTGTTTCATTGTTATTGGGTCGGCGCCATGTTAGAGGTGTCAAATAAGTCAAGGGCTTGTACGATCTTACAGTTGTTTGAAGTCCAGCTTGTGCCTAAACGAAATCGCGAATTAGTCAGGTCTCTACCGATGAGAATAACGCTACTGCGATAACACAAGGCTATAATGTGCGTGTAGAATCCAAAGACGGTGAGAGTTACGGCCATGATCCATCATTTCAACTGTTGTCACGAAGATACTTTTTTTTCCTAAACGAAAGCAGATATGAAATGTACTATATAGATTATTTTTATAGGCAAGAATTACTTAGGTTTGGCTAATGAGTTAACTAATGAGTAGAGACCTGAAAAATTCGCGGGTTCACTGACCGGTAGGCTAGCCTTCAAAAATATCTGTGTATTCAAGCAGACAACGGCTGTTCATTGGCTGCTCGCTGACACTGTGAAATGGGCCCGCATTTTTGTTGTTGGCTCATCGACGTTAAATAAGTCAACGGCCAACTTTGCAAGTAACCCAAACTTACAGTTGCCGGAATTCTAGCTTGTGCTTGAAAGTAAACGCGAATTTTTCAGGTCTCTACTAATGAGTAGAGCCACTATTTTGTGGCGGAAATGTTCTTGCGCCGTTTGATTTAAGTGCCTTATGTGCACACCTGTACAGTTCTGCTTCATGGTCAGTGATTGGATGTTTACTTTCACTTGTCTTGGGGTTCTACTGGTGAAGCACATACGTGTGTTGTCACTACAGCCTTATCCGTATTGGTGCAGTCGAATTAGAGTCGTTTCTGAACAAGGAGAGACTGCCAATAACCATGAAGCGAAGCTGCCGACGTGCACGCAAGGAATTGAAACAAAAATGGTGCAAATATCTTTTCTCGGCAGAATCGTAGCTCTTATAATGAGAATTTCCTAAATTGTATAATTAGCTAACATCATTGTTTATTTTGCTTTGAAAAAAAAAATAGTTAACGTAGTATACACTTTTTTTTTACAAAACTGTGTAACGGTTTTTTTCCATATCTCCTCTCGTTTATGATTTTAAAAAATTGATCATAAAAACTGTAGAAACGATGCTTCATTGTCTAAAAAACATCCGATACCTGGCAGGGAAGCATAGCTACGGATGAACACGCAAGGTATTGAAATAAGTTAGTGCAAAAAATTATTTTCAGTAAAAATGAGTACGTAGTTGTAATAATGGTCCATCCACACTTCTTCTCCCCCACCTGCCACGCACATGACTTTGCTCTGCTTGTACGACGGGGCTGTTGGTTGAGGTCGTACCACAGGAAGGCCTGTGTGATGCGCAGTGGTGCTGGTGACGAAGTTGAAGGTCATTGTCGCTAATTACCCCCTCTCCACATCCCTCTTCCTACCCGTGGCTCCCACGTTCATGTACGTGTGTCCGCCGAGGAGTGCGACCACACAGAGGCGTGCATTTACCACCCGGGGAGAGGGGAAGACGGCACGCACTTTGTGGCTAGAGCACTCGCCTTCCACCAAGGCGGTCCGGATTCGATTCCCTGTGGGGTCGGTACCCGGATTTTCGCATGCGGGAATCGTACCAGGCGATGCCGATGGACGACGAACTTTTCCGATACCCCCTCCTTTTTTTCCGGTGCTGCTCCATACAAGCATCGTGTCACGCTAAAGACCTAGATGTTAACTGCTGACCAAAATATATTCACACTCACTTAACGCAGTTTGTCAAGGGCTCTACATATCAAGCTCGCGGCTCTGGAGTTTAAGGGCGCGGCTACCGCAATTTTCATCATCATTTATTTATTTTGTATTTGTATCAGCTATTTTTTTCTTATTTTAGACACAAAATGTAATTAAATTTGCCTCTTATGAATTTTTTTTTATCTCTCATAGTTTTCGCGTAAAGACTTGTTAAAGTCATATTTTGCATGTTTCCGTTTTAAGGACTACACTAAAACCAACTGATATACCAAACTAAAAAAAAAAAAATCACAGTGGATAAAGACATTACAGGCTACAATTTAATGCTCATGAAAATAAAAAATTAACATTAATTGTATTTTAAAAAAATAATATAAAATATTTTATTAATACAAATAATTTTTATTCTTTATTTTTATGAGCATGACATTGTAGCCTGCAATGTCTTTATCCACTGTGATTTTTTTAGTTTGGTGTATCAGTTGGTTTTAGTGTAGTCCTTAAGGGCGTCGCCTACCCGCGCGTGAGGGGCTCAAAAGCGACGGAGCAGTAAGGTCGACCTTGAAGCGCGCATCAAATGCCGCGTCGCCTCAACGAACCAAGCACTGAACTAGCGTGCAAGCTTTCCGCCGAACGGTTTTTACTGTGGGACATTAAGCGGTGACCATATAATTTTATTGGTGGAAAGTCTGCAACTAAGTTCAGTGCAGGTCGCAACTTGAGTTTCACATACGCCCGGTTAGTACATTTTGAAGTGCGGAAGTCGAAAAGGCCGTTTTTAGCCATGTTGGCGGGCTTAGAAACAGTGTTTTAATGAGCGTGGCATCATAACAATGAGGTTCAGACCTTGTCTGAAGTTTGTTTTCTTTTCGTACGTTGGCACAATGTGCACACGTGTAATATTTTCGTAGAAAAAACCTGTTTACGAACACGCTGAAACGCATTTTAAGCATGAGGTAGGCGGCAGCCTTAAAACGGAAACATGCAAAGTATGACTTTAACAAGCTATTACGCGAAAACTATGAGCGATAAAACATTTTCATAAGAGCCAAATTTAGTCACACGTTGTGTCTAAAATAAGAAAAAAAAATATCTGGTACAAATAAAAAAAAATGGTGATGAAAATTGCGGTAGACCGCGCTCATTGGGAATCCATCCTGAAGAAATTTAACACTTAGAAGACTGTGTTCGAAAGTTGGGACAAAGACTTTAAGAAACGTTTCTCTGTCCATGAAAAAGAAGCGTAGAGGAATATAGAAGCGCGTAAATAATTTATTGTTGATTTTAAAAATAATATATGTCGTATTTACTCGAAAATAAACATGCTTACTTCAATTTGTGTTATAGTCTGTCTCATGAAAGAATTACATTTTTTGACAGTTGTTATTGGCATCCTATTAACGGATGTTTCAATGAAATAAAAAAAAGCAATGTGTTTCCCTATCACAGGTGATTTCTGAACAAACTAAGCTGACTGGCAAACTGTGCATTTAAAAATAAAAAGTATTTTTCTGTAGCTCTGTGATTTGGTAATATTCAGAGCTGTCCAACAGCTATAAAAAAAACTAAGATAGATTAATATATTGCACCATTGGCCAGTCAGTCAAGTGCACTTTTGCACAAATCGAATGAGGCAGAGGCAAAAACAGTTTTTACTTAGAAACTGCTTAAAAAAAAATGCCAGCTCAAGTGTAAAAAAAATGGAGTTCTTTCATTAGACAGACTATACCCAATTTCGGGTTATTTGAATGCAAGACTGTCAAATAGGCACGTCGTTGTCTGTAAGTCGACCAATAATGAACGGTACACAGTACAGTAGGTGTGTCAGATGTGGTGTGAACCGTTAAGACTGTAGAGTTGGTATCACTGAGCCAAGTAATGCTGTACTCTCTGCAGTGTGTGTTTAAGTGACTCTGTTCTAGCCTATATTGATATCCAATAAATGTGTTCAGTTGTTAGTGTTAATATCTCAGTGTTTAAACCATATATCTACACTTAGAAATATCGCCTCTACAGAGAGGAATTTTTGAAAGTAGTTTGTTCATAATTTTATTCTGAAACGTAAATTTTAACTTTATATTCAAGGTATTAAGGGTACTTTCTACCCTAGGCGAGAGATTTACATGTTGTCACTTGTTATTCTGTTCGTCGCGGTGCGGCCCATGTTGCTATAGGAATTTTACACTGTTTATTATTTTGTAAGCTCCCTGAAAACTATGAGCATTTTAATGCCAAAAAGCACTCGAAAACACCCACTCATAATTATATTCTTATCCCACATTTTTATTCCTGTAGCAATATTTTCCATTTCTCAGTGCAGAAAATAGGTTTCGTTCGAAAGCGATATCGTGAAAGGTGTCTCCGAGTCTCATCTAATATTCTTGCTGTTGACAATGCGTGCAGAATAAGTAGCGCCTTAAAAAATGCAAAGTTTTAAAGTATGGCAGTATTATTTACGAAATATAGCGTCTCATAGGCTCATTTTTGTTTGAAAGAGTTTTCTGTGAATTTCATTGTTTTAGAAGTAATTTTTTTATCATTGATTGGTCATATAAACTGTATTGACTACAAGCTTGACAATCAGGTCCCCGAATGCTTCTATAGTTGTAATAATACAGCATGCTTATTAGACACTTAATTTTCGGGCCCCTCAAAATGACTAAAATTGGCTTCTTTTCAGGCTGATGTAGTCACTCGGAATCGCAAAACACAAAACAAGAAGTATACGTTAGACTTTAGTACTATCTACAAATGCATTTATAAGGTCGTTGCTTAAAGTCCCATAGACTTGTACGAAAACATTGCACGTCAATTTGACGCGCCTCGAATAGAGGCGATGTGCTTATCGCCGATCGAGACAGTCTGAACCTTACAACTCGCTTGTCTCCGTGCATCAAACGCGGAAAATTACAACCGTTGCAGCCTCTTCAATATCAACGATTCGTAAATAAGTAGAGGCGCTATTATTTCGCGTATTGATTGTAGGTCAGGTTGAACGTCAACAACGTATACTCCTCTGTCATCACTGTGATCGGACAACAGTTGCCTTGATACACATTTGACGACTGCAAACCAGTAATAAATAAGGAAATAACGCGTGGTGAAATCACGTGGTATGCCTACCCGCATGCACGGTTAGAAGCCAATGAATATTCGACAATGCCCAGTTCGTGTATAGGACTGAGAAGTCTAGGCTGCTACCAAATGAATACGCGAAATAATCGTGCCTCTGTAAGTAAGGCACGAAGGGTTCTACTCTGTGAGTTCATCTTGAGAAACGACGCCAAGGAAATATGACTCTTTTGTCGTTCAAAGGAAGTAGTGGTTGCGTGATACGAACCGATCCGTCTCCTCGCAGTTTCAACTCGTCACGGAATGTGTTAATTCCTGGAACACACCCTTCCTCAGAAGTGTCAATCGTGAACAACCCTCTTTCGCAGAAAACATGACCAAGGGCTCGGTTTTATCCACCAGACCTCTCACCGGTTTCAACGTACACCGTCGCATTTAAGATAAATCGTTATAAAATATATACGTTTTTTTTTTTCATGACACGACTGCAGTGCTGCAACAGAAGCTGTAAATAACATTTAAAATACTGGTCGATGTATTTCCAAAAGTCTTTGCTTTTTCAGATTAGGCCTTCCGATCTTTTTAGCAAATTTGTTACTATGTATAGATTACGTGTGTTTTGATTTGTATGACATATTACCAAAACGATTGATAATTTTTTTTCTGAAGAGAAGTTCGTGGAAGAAGCATATTAAAAGGCCAAGATTTGTAGCGACATAACCTATAAGGGGGTTTGTTAATTTCACGTGGTGATAGTTTATGAAAAATAAAGTAAAAAGTGTGTTTTTAAAGTGTCCTCAAAGTGAATTATTGTTGCAGGAATGGGGAAGAAATTGTAAAATCTTTAAATAAAATCAAAAGCTATTTAGAATTTAATTGTTTTGACACTATTGGGAGTTTTGTTGCTTGATACCAAGTGGTATTTTTATCTTACATGTAAGGAGATACCATTTTATAGGCGATTTTAAGAGTAGCATTACCCCCATATAATTCACTTTACGGAGAAATCGAAAATACATTTTCGACTTTGTCATAAGCTATCATCACGCGAACACACACTAATTTGAATCATTCTGTAAAATTTTTGTCTGTGAAGTAGTTATCAGTTAATATCAACAATGATTAAATGATGTAATGCGTTATTTTTTCCTTGGTTTTCGATTATAGACAGGGTTGACGTATTTCGTGATAAGGGAGCGATTCACCGGAAATTGTAATTGTTTTAATATTTATATCTGTGTGAGGTATATTTTAGTAGATATATACAGCGTTTATTTTTTACTGTAGTGAAAATTGTTAACTTTCGTAGTTTTTATAAAGGCATGTCAAATTCCAAATATGCATAAAAGTGTTTTACGCTACAAAGGAATACCAATTTACTTATGAAATGAAATAATTCACACAGGAAAACTGTGTCACAGGCTACGTCAAGACCTCTATAAAAATCGCAAAAAATCTTATTTTGTATATTTTTAAAATTTAAGAAAATTTTTAACTAAAAAAAAATACTGTGAAGGGAATTTTACCTATAGGTATTTTTAGTGATTTGGCTGTTCTCGAACTTGCAAGTGCGGAACACTGGATTTAGTAGCGTATTAGCTGGCATCAGGCAGGCCTGAGCTCCTTTATTTCCTCTAAATGATCAAGTTTGATCATTTTTCCAGCAACTTCGATGGCTCGGCGAGCGGGTCGTCGCATACCATTCCGAAGACCTCGCTAAATCAATAAACGGTTAGCAGCAACGGGCGGCGTGTATAAAGCATAGGGACGTGATCATCGCGAGCTTATGACGCCCGCTTATTGGGAATTCCTTGTTCATGGGGTACAATTGCAAGGCTCATTCCAGAGCATAAATGAGGGTCAACGAGGTACCCGGTCTCTTCAGGCTAGGACACACTGATGCCTTCAGTGTACAGTAGCTCGCATGCGGCCCAGAACATTTAAGCACTTTCATGTATAAGCGGTTCCGAATAAAGTGATCACTCGAAAAAGCCCTGCTAAAGTTCTGTTTCTGTCAATTCGTATCTTTCCGCGCGTAACGGCTAACGACGAGCCATAGCTAACGTCTCTGTACACGTCACTTGATGTTTGCGCGTGTGAGATAAATTGTTCAGTCAGTATGAATCTATACAATTTGTTATAAAATACAATAAGTAGGTTTCGGTTGATAAGGTTTCTGTATTGTATTCAAATTGGAAGATACACGAAACTATATTGCATAATTTCGCTGCCAACCACGAAAGCAGTAAGGCAACTACAGTTAATGTTGAATTATATGCCGTAACACCAAGTGATATTTTACAAAGTTTAAATTTTTAGTGCTCACTTTAACCCGAACGGCCCTATACAAGACTAGAGTGTACTAGGCTCGATATGTTTAGTTGGCGCTGGAGTTCACCTGGAAACAACCCACAAGCCGCCACTGCCCATCAGTAGGGCCCGGTAGTTTTCGCGAAAAGATTTTTGCAGCACTTTGTTTCAATGTCTTACGTGCGCACCTGCAGCTCTGCTATGTGCTCAGTGATTGGATGCCGTAACACCCAGCGTGTGTGGCAGTTATCCGTGTTATCAAATGAATAACTACTCTGTACAAGAACACTCTGCCAATAACCATGAATTTGAGCTGCAGGTGTGCACGTAAGACGCTGAAACAAAGTGGGGCAAATATCTTTTCGTGAAAACTACCGGGCCCTATCTATTAGAACACAGAGACCGCGGTGGCCGAGGGGTCAGACCTCTCGCCTCCCGCCAAGGCGATCCGGGTTCGATTCCCGGCGGGGTCGGTCGTGTGTGGGAATCGTGCTGGACGATGCCTTTGGTGGGCGGGTTTTCTCGACGATCTCTGGTTTCCCCCGCCCTTTCATTCCGGCGCTGCTCTTTACTCACTTCATGTCACCCCTCTCCAGCGCTAAACACCTCGATGACCAAAACCTCACACTCACTCACTTATTCTAATTGGGGCAGTCAAGTGAGAAACGTATTTTCACATATGCACGCTGCCAATAACACTGAAGCAGAACTGCATATGTGCATGTAAGGCGTTGGAACAACTTTGCGCAGAAACCTTTTCTACCAATAGAAGTATTTTATTGTGGCGATAGTTTGGCTTTAATGTTTTTTTTGTACTGCGCATGAATAAAATTTTCAAGATTCCAAAATGTTTGTGAAAAAAAATTATTGAACTTTTTAAATTTTTATTTTCAGTTTCAGCAATTTTTAAAATTCAAATAATTTTTATTCTTAAATTTTATGAGCATGTCATTGTAGCCTGCAATGTCTTTATCCGCTGTGATTTTTTTTGATTTTGGTATATAAGTTGGTTTTAGTGTAGTTGTTAAAACGGAAACATGCAAAAATATGACTTTAACAAGCCATTACGCGAAAACTATGAGAGATAAAAAAATTTCACAAGAGCCAAATTTAGTCACATTTTGTGTTTAAAATAAGAAAAAAAAATATCTGGTATAAATAAAAAATGGTGATGAAAATTGTGGTAGACCGCGCCCTTAAGCTGACTCGAATATCAAAGCGTTCCTGTTGTTGGTTAGAAAGTCCTTCAAGTTGTGCTGTACTAACTGCCAACCATCAGCAGAAGTTATATGAGTCCAGTCTGCTGTAAGATAATATATGCTAAATTGTCAGGTTTCTACGGGTATCTACACTTATTGGACAATTGAAAGTATAGGTCTACTTGGGTGACTGTGCCTAAACCTCGAACTGAAGTTTTCCTGGCTAGGTTAACCTCTTGAGTTAAGGCCATGCTCTTTAGTTTATATATTTTTTAGATACATTAATTGTTTACGCCTAAGCGAGAGCAGATGTCAAAAATATGGCTGGTAGTTTTGTTTAAAATCGCCTTTTCTATATTGACTGATTTTTTCAAGGCAGTAAGTACAGTGGTTTTAGCTAATTATGTAATTCACGAAAATCTCGTGAGTTGACTTTTTAGCCGAAACCGTAGAATTCCTTGTTTTGAAAAAAATACCACGGCTAACTCCATTTTAAACAATACTGCCGGGCAGATTTTTTTATATCTGCTCTCGTTTAAGTTTAAAAAAGTAATTACCGCAAAAATAGTATAAACTTGAGAGCATGGCCTTAATATAACCGCCGCTGTTCGAGCGACATGTTATCGCGATGTTTCACACGAGACATTCCAGTTGAAGTGAGGAGAGCTGGTGCATATTCCTAGTATTAGCGTAGCGTGTCGCAGCTATTTATAACGGTGACACGGGCCTTGTTAAGAATACGTGACGTCTCTGGAGAGAATGAGGGCTGCCGCTATCCGCGCGGAGATAGCGTCTTTCCAAGTTCTTGACCAAACAGACGCTACGTGTGAACGCCCACCACAGGGTCCTGGCGAGAGCTAGGGATACGTTATAAGGTCCCGGTAATTTTCGCGAAAAGATTTTTGCACCACTTTGTTTTAGTGCCTTACGTGCGCAGCTGCATTTCTGCTATGTGGTCAGTGATTGGATGCCGTAACATACAACGTCTGGAGGTTAAACCCGCAAATCACAGACGTGTTGTGTGGCTGTTATCCGTATACTGATTGGCACAATCAAATGTATAACGATTCTGCACAAAAACACTCTTGTCAATAGCCATGAAATTTAGCTGCAGGTGTTCTCGTAAGACATTGGAACAAAGTGGGGCAAAATTCTTTTCGCATAAACTACCGGGCCCTATTATACCTGATATCCAGAAACAAACACTTGGCCCCCCTGCGAATCCTTGGCTAAATTGGAGACGAAAAAATGTGGCAACACAGCACTGTACTTAGTCTCTTCTTACGCTCCAAATGTATCTTACTTATCTTACTACTACTGTTGTGACCTGCAGATTATGGGTGAAAGTTAAAATCCCGAACTTTCCAAACATGATTTTACACTTACTCGGCGTAGCATGCATAAAATAATATCTGGACGTGGAGCTTAAGAGTACTACCTCATTTGCTGTGTTGCCACGTTGTGCGTGTAAAAATGTTGCCGCACAACTTGTCCCTGGGGGAGGCAGAGAGGAATTGGGAGACGATTAAAATATTTGTGTCGAGAAAAAAAAATGTGTTAGGTTACGCATAGTTGATAATACGCTATTACAATACATAATTTGTAAAATTATATTATCCCTGATGGACATGGAATGGTAAGATGTCGAGCGGACTACTGGAATAATCAATCGCCGTTAAAATCTAAACTTCTCATCGTAATTAGGTGGGGATGTTTTGCTGTGTAGATATTTTACTAGCGGACGTCTGTTTATACAGCATTAGGAAATAATTAATATATTTTGTTTCCGAGTAAAAAACTGAAAACCGTTTTCAGAAAAAAAGGGCTTGAAACCACAAAATAAGTGAAAATAGAAAATTGTAATTTTCATAATTTTTAATATGATAATATCCAGATCTCTGTAATAACCAAATTTCAATAATACTGGTGTTTTGTTTTGAAAATAATTGTGCTATCCAAAAATCTCTTGCACAGAGGTTTTCGGATAGTAAAATTATTTTAAAACCAAAGGGCGAATGGTTTTGTAATTCGGTTATTATGGATACCTTGTTATTACCACGTTAAAAATTATAAACATTTACGTTTTCCATTTTTTAAAAAACTTTTTAATTTTTAGTACTCGAAAGCAAATCATAACTTTCTACTGACTAGTGCTCTATAGACGTTCTTTAATATGGTGTCTACTAGACAAAAAGCCCATACAATTAAGTTAGTTCACATGGTAAAAGTGCATATTCTTTTTATATTTGTATGACAGTGTTGGTTTTATAGACGCTGCTTGTGACTACAATTTCCACGTGTGAAACTTTTTTAGCTCTCATAGTCTTCTCATAATGGCATGTCAAAGTCAAAATTTGCACGTTACAGAAACCAAGTGATTTCCTTTGAGGCGGTGAGTTGCAAAAGTTGTCTTATCCATTTTGTAAAAAAAAAATTAGATAGTTATATTAATGGATTAAGATAGTTGCAAAGAATGTCCCTAAAGTAAAATTTGTGAATAAAACAAACATAATCCAGTACTTATAGCACGGTAAATATCGGTGTTGCCAGCAAAACTTGCCTAACCCATTGACTTTGTACTGATTTATCTCGAAACCATCTTTGTTGGACAAGACAAGTTTTGCAACTCACCGCCTCCTTTAGTGACTTCATTTACATTGAAATTAGGTAGTATGGACCGTATGCTAAAATATTTAAAAAAAAACACCAAGTCCCTTTGCATTAAAAAAATTTCCATATATGAAGAAAATTATCGTTATTTTTGCAATTTTTTTTTTAAACTACAAGGGAATTGTATTGTGCGATTTTAAATCTTTTAGCGCATGACCAATACTATCTAATTTCAGTGTACATTATTTCTTTCGCGTAAGTCAGTTGGTTTTCGTTATTCCTGTTCCATAATTTGCAAATTTTGAATTTGACTCGCCGCTATGGGATGACTATAAGAACTAAAAAAAGTTTCAAAAGTGGAAAATGTAGTCAAAAGTAACGTCTGTAAAACTAACACTACGTCGTACAAATATAAGATAATGCGTTTTTTGCCACGTGAACACCCTTAAGGGCGCCGTCTACCTGCGCGAGAGAGGCTCAAAAGGAACGTAGCAGTAAGGTCTAGGGCCCTATAAACACTAGGTATACTCGTCCGCCATTTTTGGTCGGTCCGCAGCTAGCTCACTCAACAACATTCTTCGAGCGCTCTAGAAACGTTCAAACTAAATTCATCATCACTCGAAAACCGTTCATTCAAATTACTTCAAAAATTTTTACAATATCATTATGGACTACCCTGCCATTGATGGTAGCAGTTAATTTTCCTTGCGTTAGAAATTTAATTGTTAAAAAATATTTAAAACTTTGTCCGGCGCATTGTTTACAGAAAAGTGCAGGGCAAAACGTAGTAACCGACAAACGTTTTTCTTATTGATGATAGATGGGGGGTACCAGTGAACGAAATAAAGCTAATACTCTAAATTTAATTTCTATGCCTCACAGAGTTCCGCGACACCCAGTTGTTTTTAAGGCAGGTAGAACAGAATATTTTCGCTGCCGCGGCGCTCGTTATATTCAGCATGCACTGCAGATCAGTTTCCAGATTCTCCTGACTTACTCCATCATCGCCAGTGCGGGCGAGTGGAAGGTACACTTTCCAATAATTCGATCACGTTACAGTATTGATTTTCCTGTCTCAGCCGTGTGTAGAATAGTATCGTGAGTGATTTTAGTGGCTTTGCCTTGCTTGCAGACAATGGTCTGATGTCCGGCACCAAATTTTACAAATAGCATGGCCGTGGGCTTTCGTTGTTTAAATTCCCGCCTGATAGTACACGAAAAGCTATTTGGTTGCAAAATTGTAGACGTGTTACTAATAGTGAGTAACTCAGTACTTTCATAATTTTTAAAATTTTTATTTCGGATACATCAATTTAGTGAGTAGGTTGTAATTTAACTTGCAAAAAAAAAAAAAAAACAGAGTTTGATAGTACAACTCGCGTATGGCCGATGTACAATGGTAGTGAAACACGGTACAAAAATTGAAATTCTCAAAGTGAGACCTATGTATTGCTGTTATAGTTTTCATTTTTAAGGAGGGAATTGACAGAAATATTTAATGGTTAAAATTTTTAAATTTATTTATAAGTGGGATGGTTTGTTTTATTGACATATGTTGCAACTATTTTTTACTGTAATTAATTTTTTTTTTTGCTTTCATAGTTTTTGTATAATAGCATGTTTCATAAGTTCAAATTTGCGTAAAACGGTTTTATGCAAGAAAGGAAAACCAATCAACATACCCGAAACGAAAAAATTAACACTGAAGAACAGTGCCATAGACTATGACATGAAATGTATAAAAACCACACTGATTAGTTTCTTGTATGTCTTAAATATTATTTTTAAAAATTAGCAATTTTATTTCAAATTCATTGTTTTTTTTTTTTTTTTAAATACAAAAAAGTCAATGTCGTTTGTAAACATGTATTTTCGTGGCCTATGACACTTTCCTTCAGTGGGATTTTTTTCATTTCGGTAAGTAAGTTGGTTTTCCTTTATTGCATAAAACCGTTTTATTCAAATTTTGACTTTAACGAGCTATAATACAAAAACTATAAAAGCTAAACAATTTTCGTTACAGTAAAAAATAGTCACATTATAAAGGCCTACCTACAAAACAAATAATATCTCTTACAAATAAAAAATACCTTCCAATACCTTCCCCTTTCAGTATTTGCGCTCCTGTTATGAAATTATTGTTTAGTAGAGTAACATAAGGCCTACAATTGCGTATGTTGCCTGAAAAACCTAACCGTGACTAAATGAATTGACCTATTCATGCGTTAACTTTATCAACATGAATTTCGCGTACCTTTCAAGGGAATGTATTATCACTATGTAACATTATTATTGGGAAAAATTATTTAAATATATAAAAAAGACACAGTATGAGAATACTTATAAGCTTGTGTTGTTTAAGTAGGTCTATATAGTGTTTTGAAACGTAATATTTTGGACACGGTAATGTTCGACACTGCAGGATTAAATTATTTAACTAGTTCGAGTACATATGTAAATATATATTACTTAGTATCGGTGTAAATTGTATAACTAGTTCTCAGTATGATGTAAAAAATATCGTGAATAATCGACTATGAACTAAATTCAACAAAATTTGCAATACATAAAATATAGAAATGTATTCTAAAGAAAGAAAAAAGTTAATCGTTTATCTAGCTCTGCCTGTTATGTATAAGGTTTTGGGGAAACAGAAAAAGAACATTTCCATATGTTTATCAATAGCGGTGTTTGCTACTCTTGGTTTCGGTAAAACAATTAAAACATTCACATACTTTTTTCTGGGTTCAAAGAAAAAATGTATATGCAGCATAAAACTATTGTAGATAAAAGTAAGCATGCAAATAATAGTTTTCAACTATACGACCTTGTATAGGTAGCAATAAATTATTATAAATACTAGACATTTGTACGCATAATTGACCTATAATTTGTAAAGAAACTTGTGAATTGTAAAAATGTAGCTCATTGAATTTCATACTGTAGAGCAAAAGTTATTGTTATCATTAGTATTGCATATGTTGAACACAAAATCACAGAAAAAAAAACTTATATTTGTTGAGTAGGCATAAGAAGTTTCCTAACCCTGGTTTACAGTTATTAACATGGCGACGTGTTGTACTGTAGTAAATGGCAATTTACCATATTATGTCCAACCATTGTCTTATTTCACGTTTGTAACTGTACAGAACACCGACCCCTTGTCCGTTAAAAATGTTAATATGTTTGCAATGTTTTGTAAACAAAACATGATTTCTGTACAATGTTAATTTAAAGTAGTGTAATTCAATTAAACATGCTAAAGGTACGTAAATGATCAAGTAAATAAAGTAAACATCGTGTTTCGACCTCAGTTTACCATATTTTCCATATAGAAAAGAAACATGTCGTGCATTTTATTTTGGTGGTAAATTCATAGAGTGAAATATATGTGAACATAAAAGCTAATTTGTTGTTATTTACAATTACTTTTATTGTACGAGTTGCAGAGCAAATCTAAAACATGCAGTACAATTCGTAAATCTATAACATACCTTGAATAACCAATCTGCCAGCAAAAACTTAAAAATTGTAAATATATGTTGTTAATTTACAATTTTATGTTTACACAAAAATTAAAAGTGCTTGTCACAAATGTAGATTTAATATCACCATTATCAATGGTGTGTGGATGAAGCAAGGGTGAACCTATAGTCGGGTCACTGATCTACACGCTTATCTGAAATATTTTTCGTCTTCTACCTGCCGCCAAAATAACTGGGTGTCGCGGAACTCTTCAAGTAGAGCATAAGAATTAAATTTAGAGTATTATTTTTCTTTCGTTCACTGGTACCCCCATCTATCTTCAATAACAAAAAAGTTTGTCGCTTACTACATTTTGCCCTGTACTTTTCTGTAAACAGTGCGCCGGACAAAGTTTAAATATTTTTTAAACAATTAAATTATTTACGTAAGGAAACTTAACGGGTACCATCATTGACAGGACAGTTTATACTTGGATTATATATATTTTGACGTCATTTGGCTAAGTGGTTTTCGAGTAATGACGAGTTTAGTTTGAATGTTTCCTGCGCGCTCGAAACATGTATTCGCCGGGCTAGCTGCGGACCGACAAAAAATGGCGGACGAGCATACCCAGTCTTTATAGTGCCTTACTAAGGTCGACCTTGAAGCGCGCATCAAATGCCACATCGCCTCAACGAGCAAGCGCTCAACTAGCGTGCAAGATTGCTGCTAAACGGTTTTTATTAAATTATTATTAAGTTCAGTACAGGTCGCAATCTGAGTTTCACATACATCCGGTTAGTACATTTTGAAGTACGGAAGTCTGAAAAAGCCGTTTTTAGCCATGTTGGAGGGCTTAGAAAAAGTGATTTTAATGAGCGTGATGTCTTATCAACGAAGTTCCGACCTTGTCTGAAGTGTGTTTTCTTTTCGTACGTTGGCACAATGGGCACTCATGGAATATTTTCGTTGAAAAAATCTGTTTACGAACACATTGCAATGCATTTGAAGTGTGGGATAGGCGGCCGCCTCAAGAGTAGAAAATTTTATCGACGTTGGAGTATTTTAGTCGTTCACTCGACATCTTACATTTTAACTGATGCTATGTTTATTCAGTATTTGTACTGTAAGACAGTCATAAAAGTGTTCGTTTTATAAATAAGCTGCTCTTAGCCTACATGTACTATGATGTGCGCAAAATGAAGAATACCCTCCATTTTCCTTACGGAAAGTGCTCTGGCATTAGGCGTTTATTTCGGTCGAATTAGTTACGAGCTGGTCACACCAGTTTGCAATGAAACGCTTACATATACAAGCAAGCGTGGAAACGAACATATTTAACCAGAAGTGGCTCGAAGTTTGGCGGAAGTTTCGACGGTGGTTTTTTTTCTCTAGTTTTGTCAAAAATATCAACGGAATTCACAAACGTGTAGAATGCTTGGTGTGCCGGAAACTGCTTTTCCAATGTATCGTTACCATTATTTTGATTCTGTGATCAATCTAGTTCAGAAGAGATGCACTGTAAATATTTTCGAGAATTATACATAGAGTTCTTATTCATATTCCTTGGTATGCTGTGAAGTGACAACATGATCTCGGTCAGCTGTGGTGGAGTGCTTTGTTGAACTAATACTGTTTCGCACAATGTAGTGGTTTTCAAATATCATTCTCAAATATTTCGGCATAGGTATGTAGAATGTTTCGCAGTTGTATATGTTGGCATCTTTAATTTATTCCTGTTCATTTCCGTGCAAAATATGAGTTTGTTTACGTTATTTGTTTACATAGTCTAGGCATTATAGTTTCCGTAGGCTTGAAAATGAAACTATTGTACAATGGAAACGACTGTTTCAATACAGTACAAATATTGCTATATAAGTGCGGCAAATATATTTTCACTACATGCATTAAATTGTAGCGCTCTACGAATATTTTGCCCCAAGCTACATGCTGGTACCACAAAAAAAAAACATAAAGAGCCATCTAATGCATATTCTCGAATGTCAGTATTATGTTCGACTAGCGTTCAAGGGAAACATATAGCCCTAGTTGGCATTTTCATGTTTGCGTTCGGATTTAGAATTTTAATGATTGCAACTCTTTAAACTACACATCACTAATACAAAAATAATTAGTAAATTCAATTTCTAGCTGATGACTTACAGAATTCATTGCCGATACTGACAGTATAGTGTAAATAAAATTAGGTTTCTAAATTTGTGAAATTATATATTTCTGTTGTCTTTCAGTTAGAAAAGGAAAATTTTATTCTAATTCAACAAGCCTGCTTTGAATTTTGGATGGTTTTATTTGAGTATTTAGAATTTATTTCCTATTTATTATTTCTGCGTGTTTTGTCATTGTTTTTAAACCTATAAAGCTCTTAAAATTATTATATTTAGCATTTTAAAGAGATAAACTCAACCTAAACAGCAAGTTTAATACCGACCTCCGACTAGGGCAAACAAATAATGTAAACACTGTCGAACTGATCGCCGCGCGTTTACAGGCGAACACAAGGCCAAAACCCTAGTGTCTACAGGATTTGGTACTGATGCAGCCGCGAAAATAGTCTATTGTGCAGTTGTGGCCAGCCAGTGCCCACGACAGGTATGCTGGGGAAGGAGATCAGAGAGGGAGGTAAGAAGGTAGTGTGCGTGTGACAAAGCGATTAGCGCGTCTGCTACACAGAGTATTTCACGACAATAGACTCTCCACATGCTCGTCTTCGCCATGCGCCGGCTTTAGTGGCGTCTGTGCAGACAAGGCACATGTTGTGTGTCTTCAAGGATTAGTAGACACGACATTGTAAAGCAGGAGATAACGAGACTTTTGTTCCAAGCTGGCTTAGCTCTTACCTTGCCGACAAAGCGACAAAGGCTTCTTGGTGAGCGGAACCACCTGTTTCTGGGTGGAACCTGGTAACTGGAAATGCGTATATGCAAGCCTCTCAGATTTGGCACTTGAGATGCAACAGAAATACTGTATGTTTTCTTCAGAATGCTGCGAAGTCATCACGTGATTTTTGTGAGTGCGAGAAGAATTTTCTTGAGTGTTGGAGCAGTAACAGAAATAACCAAAATAAGACAAGAACTGAGAGTGTAACAGTTGTTGATGGAAGAAAGAGTGGACTGTCATAACGGATGTGGAGCATACTGTTTCAAGATTCGTGGGACACTGTGTGTGAAGATTGAAACGACTGGCCGCACTAACAGATTGCTTCGTCCATGTGTTCGCAGACTCGAAACGTGGAAGACCACATGCAGCAGCCGAAGCGCCGGAAGCTGGACACCGCGGTGGAGATGGACGAAGTTCCCCTCAACTGGACGCTGGAGCCAGTGCTGGCGGATGACGTCGTCGGGGACGTGCCCCTCGTTGAGGTTCTTGTGGACACCATCGAGGACCGCAAGGAGACCTCGCGCCTGGTCCAGGAGCTCGCTGCTTTGAACCCTATCCCGAGCCTTCAGCACCTGAAGAGGGTGCGAGGGTCGGAGGTGATCCTCAGTCTGGCCGGGGAGACCCTGCCGTCGGGGGTGGACACGAAGGGTCTCGTCGGAGCCGCCAGGAGGCAGGTCGTCCCTGGAGTCCCGCCCAGGACCCGCAGGCAGTTCGAGAAGGCGACTGCCCTGTGGCCTTGCAACTTCCACCAGGACAAGTACCTGGAGAGAGTCGTCGGTGGTAGGTTGTTCTCGACGGCCGAGCTCCGCTGCCAGGAGCGGCACATGCGGCAGGCGTTGGAGGCTGCGGCGTCGCGAGGGCGCTGCTCGGGGGCGGTGGTCGTGGACCCTGGAGGACGAGTGATAGCGGTGGGCTGGGACGATAGACTGCAGCACCCCTTGAAGCATGCCGCGATGGTGGTGGTCGACTTGGTCGCGCGAGGCCACGGGGGAGGTGCATGGCCCGTTCAGCCTGGACATTTCCACCTGCCCGCATGGAAGCTTCAAAAGCATTGCGACGGCGAGGACTCAGTGAACACAAGGGACGGTGGTGACGAGGGAAGTCGTCCGAAGGTGAACGTGAAGACGTTGCCGGACGACGAAGGATCAGCTCCTGAGGCAGTCAGACCGACCCCAGGTGAGGACTGCCCCGGCAGATCCGCGAAGAAACAGCCGAAGACGGGACCGTACCTATGCACTGGCTGTGATGTGTACCTGACCCGTGAGCCTTGCAGCATGTGCGCTATGGCGCTAGTACACAGCAGAGTGCGCAGGGTGTTCTATGGGTGCTCCAGCCCTCGTGGGGCTCTCGGTACTCTGGTCAAACTGCACACACTGCCGGCCCTCAACCATCACTATGAGGTCTTCCGTGGCGTGCTGGATGAGGAGTGTCGCCAGTTGAATGCAGATGCTCAGCTAAACAGTGTCATACCAGAAGAGGATCTTCCATGACTGTGGGAGGTGCGGAAGAATGGTTTACAGCCTTTTTTTTATGTTTAAAAGTACTTGATGGAAAATTTTAATTTTTTGGCTATTAATACTATATAGGCCTACTCTTTTTAAGTTATTGTTTTTTATACTAGTTATATTTTTATTTATTTCGTTGAATACATGATTGTATGCGAATGTGGGCAATACAAAATATCTCTTGTTTGATAGCATCAGTGAATTTTATTAATATTGAATTAAATTCTTCAGTATTGAAGTGCTTAACTGTTGGAAAATGACGAGTAGGTTAACGACAACTGTAGGCTTACAGTTTAATAAATATATTGTTAAAAATGTCACTAAAAATCGTGTGCTATTTTAGTATAGTGTCTGACCAACAAAAAATTAGTTTTGACCAAAATAAATAAATCATTTATTCAAGGCCTACTGTGCAATTTTTTTACAATGGTACGACTATGTTACAAATTAATATCATGGTGTTATAAGGTTTGTCCCAATTCTTGTTATTTAATTTGGGCAATTATGTAACACCAGGTACCGGGCCACGAAACTCGCGTGAGAAACGGAGCGGGTGAACCACGCTGTGAGGGAAAGTTGTAGGCGTTTATGTGGAGCCTCTTTAAAAAAGTTTTAAAAATTCGTAACTTTTAAACTATTTGAGATAACTGAATGAAATTTGATACAGTTATATAACTGGAAGCGCTGAATGCGGGGAGAAAAATTTAATTTTGGAGTGTAAATACAGGTTGTTGAAATTTTTTTCGAGTTGAACTAAAAAATCACGGATAGAAATGCATTAAATTAGATCCCAGCTATGTAGCTCAAATAGTTCAAAAGTTATGGGCTCCCAAAGTTTGAGCCCCCTTAAACAAATTGGAAAAAAAAAATTTCGTCGAAAATTCTTTTACCCGCTAATGCCTTTCTTTCTAATGAATCAAAAATCCGAATAGTTTAAAAAAATGGGAGCACCCCGAAAAAAGGGGTACCCTTTAAAAATAAAAAATTCGAAAATACGTAAAATGGTGTTTGAGATATTGTCCAGAAAATTACTCGTACCAAATTTCAAGTCGATATCTCAAACGGTTCCGATTCTACAGCCATAAACGCGCGAAAAAGTAAAAAAAAAAAAAAAAAAAAAAAAAAAAAAAAAAAAACATACCCCTCCTGTAATTCTGTCTCCTACCAGAGGGTTGGCCCTACATACCTGTTTAGGTATACTTTTCGAAAGAGAAATGATGGTCTAGGTGCAGAAAATATATTTGAAGAAAGTGTCTCCAACAGTGCGGGTGCTGCGCATCCGCGAAGTTGGGCAATTTTGAGGGACGCTTGCAAAAAACTTTCGTTCTTGAATAATGAGATGAGGGTTGGTAGTCATGGTTGATCTCTGCCTTCTTCCCCTTTCGCTCTTTTTCCGTTACGTCTTTAAAGATGCTAGCGTTCTCTATCAACATCCACCCAACTTCCGGCACTTGACACTGTTGTTATTCTTTTGTGTTTGGTAATTTTGGCTTCGCATGAACTCTCCAGGTAATAATAAGACGATAGTCTCAAGCCACTTTATATACACCGGAAGTTCCACACGTGCTAGAATCATCTTTTCCTACTGAAGCAGCGAGAGTCTTTTCTCTTTTCCAAAGAAGTTCAGGACATCATATTAATAAATACGTATTTTTAATTCTTCAAACCAGTGGTGCCTCGTAGCTTGTTGCAGGTAGGGCACAAGTTGCATATGACTGTATAGGATTGTGCGCTTGTTGACGCTACAGTCATACTAACACTCTAATTTTCAGGTGCCGCTTATTACTGACTTGTCACAACACAATAACTAGCCAGTAGGTAGTTCATGATCATTGGTATACGGCGGCGCGTTCACATGAGTATACAGTTCTCGGCAACTTGTGCCCTTCCTCCCAATAACCCTTGAGCCGCCACTGCCTTAAACCATTATAAGTAGAGATGATGGTTTATCGCAGGAAAACTTGACTGTTTGCGGGATTTCAACACACGTTCAGCTTACCAGAAGATTACTGGCTTAAGCTTATACTTGGAATTATTACCCTATTTGACTGATCCAATAATAATCCTAATTTGTAATATTTGATGCCTGTTATTGGTCTTCAGACTGCTACATTATGTCGGAAATACATCACCGAATCATATGTGTTGCAAGAAACTGCCGCGTTTTCAAGGGTATGTTGCGATGTATGTTGGCATAAATATTTTCGCGATATACCATCATCTCTAATTATAAGTAAAAATGGTGAAATTTCGCGAATTAAATGACCTGCATGTTATAGTCAAGTATCCTATGCATACTCAAGTCTCGACCATTTGTCCACTAGCTGCTACTTAGTGGAACAGCAGACGATGAACGGATAGACAGGGCTTGAGTATGCATGGGATATTTGATTCTAACATACAGCTCATCGAATTCACGAAATTTCACCATCCCTAATTATAAGGAAACACTGCGCACCAGTTTACGCTGCGTTTTAGAGACCGAATTCTTGTGAAAATAATTTGTACCAAATTGTTTCAGTGTGTTACGTGCCCGTCTGCAGCTCTTCTTCATGGCCAGTGATGTAATGTTAGTAACGCTAAGGTTAATTCTACTACAGGTTAGAAATATCAATGTTATAAGTTTGGCACAGGAAAAATTTCTGCCAATTGAGCGCTGGTATCGCTAGTACATCAAACTGACCAATCACAGACCTTTCCTGAATTATAAGTTACATTAAGTTGATAATTTAAAAGGCCAAATCGGTTTCTTTTCACTTTAAAGTTAAATTAAATTACTAATATAATTTCAAAGTTTATTCATTTTTAATTTTACTACGGTTTTGTATTTTTCTGGTCTCTTAGCGATTGAAGCGAAACTAGTGGCAGAAATTTTCCCTGTGCCAAGCTCTCCCGTAAGAAAACGTATTTTCTTTCTAACCTGTTTTGAGGTTCTCCTAAGGTTAATTTTACTCCAGGTTAAAAAGCAAACGTGTTTCCTTATGGGAGAGTTTGGCACAGGGAAAATTTCTACCGCTAGTTTCGCTGCAATCGCATGTGGACCAGAAAAATACGTAACTGTTGTAAACTTAATTTTAAATAGGCTTGGAAATGGCAGAAGTCATTTAACTTAATTTTAAAGGGAAAATACAGCAATTTCGCGTTTTGGATTATCAACTTTAAGTAACATAAAATTCAGGAAAGCTCTGTGATTGGTCAGTTTGCACCTATTAGCGATACTAGCGCTCAATTTTCCCTGCGCCAAACTATTAACATTGACCTTTCTAACCTGTATTAGAATTAACCTAAGTTCTACCCGCAAATCATAGATATTTGTGTCTCAGTAACCTTATTCTCGGTGACACAGTCAAATTAACGACGACTCTGTACAAAGACACGCTGCCAATAACCATGAATCACAGCTGCAGATTTGCACGTAAGAAATTGAAACAAGTTATCGGTGACAAATAATTTTCACAAAAACCTGTGGCTTTAGATATGCGTGTAAAAGCGATTGGACACTAAATACGCGCATCAGTGTAACCCTTATCGAGCCAAACGGTCAAGACAACTCAGTGTGTGATATCAATGTTGTTATTGATTGGTTATTGGAGGTAAGGGCGTGAGTGCATGTGGTTGCATAACTTGCTGCCCATCACGTGCCCACCACGCGCTTCAGATGCGTTGCAGTGTGTTCTTAAATTCATTTTTTAACGAAACTATTCCACTTGTGCATATTATGTTGATGTACACTTCAGATAAGGACCGAATGTCATTGTTCGTACACCGTGCTTTTTAAATACACTGTTTCTATGCCCTCCAACATGGCTAAAACGGCCTTTTTAGATTGCCTTACTTTAAAATGCTTTGACTGGATGTATGTGAAAAACGATAGAAACATGCACTGAACTTTGCTACATATTTTCTACTAACTATCCGAAAATCTCTGCGCGATAGGTTTACGGATGTTAAAATTATTTTCATATGAAAACGCGAATATTTTTGAAATTCTGTTATTATAGAGGTCTAGACATTATCGTATTAAAAATTATAAAAATTACAGTTTCCCATTTTTGTAGATTTTGTGGTTTCAAGCCCTTATTTTTCTAAAAACTGTTTTTAATTTTGTACTCGAAAGTAAAGCATACTACCTCATAATGTTATATATATATATATATATATATATATATATATATATATATATATATATATATATATATAAACGTCAGCTGATAAAATATCTACTCGGCAAAAAATATCATCAAAATTTGATGAGTAGTTCAGATTTTATTGACGATTGAGTGTTCCAGTCCCCCGCTCGACATCCTACCTTTCCATACCCCTTAAATGACGAGCAGTCTTTTCGTCGTTCTTCTGTTACTATGGGATTCCTCAGACTTGGGCACAAGCTAGAATTTCTACAACTGTAAACTTGCATCACTTTCGCAACTGGCCTCCGACTTATTTGGCACCTCCTGGAAGTCTCTGAGCCAATAACAAAATTGTAACTAGTACAGACCTGTATCTCCTTAACTGCAAGCAGCTAATGAACATTTGCTGTCTGCTTCAGTTGACAAATATTTTTGCAGGCTAGCGTACAGGTCAACGAACCCGCAAATTTTTCCGGACTCTAGCGATGCCACAGTTATATTTATGGAAAATTGCAGCACAGTTCGTCGTGGGACGCCCTTGGTTTCTATATAAGTGATATACTTTGAAGTTGCTTGAAAAGGTCATTGTCTTAGTTGTGTTGGAGGGAAAGAATACAATTCTACTAACAAATTGTATGTTTTCGAAGTACTTCAAAATTCTCCTTTGAAATGGTTTTCCTATTTTTTTATGTACGTTGGAAACACGTTTAATAAGATCGGTACAAAATTTTTTTTGCACATTTCACCGCGGTTCAGAAACTATCTCCCTCTAGGCTTTTCACGTAATAATAATTAAAAAAAAAAAAAGTAAAAATGAATTTTAAAATCTAGTTTTAAACAGTATTACAGTTCAGTTTTTTAAAAGTGTTCTTTGAAGTCACGTTAGTGTCGAGTCGAGTAGCACTTTCTGAGCATTTCGTATCAACGCTACTTTTCTTTCACCCGTGGTGAACTTTCAACTTACAGTCGTGTGCATAAATTTGTATGTAAAAAATTGGTACTTAAAAACAAGAAAGTCATGTAATGCAAATTGCAGTATGTGCGGGTAGATATATCACGTCATTCTGTTGACTTAAACTATTATTTCGAGTTGTTATTTTCGTTTAATAACTTTGTTAGTTATATTATCTAATCATTATTTCCTGTTAAAGTCATTTTTCGAACGTTTTTTCGTATTCCAACGATTGTGTAAAACGTTCGGAATTGGTGTTTATGGAACGAACGTGTGCCGTTTGTTGTCGGTTATTTGTCGAAGGGAGTAATCTTCATTGTGTTAGTGATCATTGCAATACGTGCTTAGAAAACAATTCGATTAATTTCGTGTGCCGTATCGTGGATCAACAGCAATATTGTTCGACCTAAATTAGTGTCCACGTCGACAAACTTGAAACAGCCAACGGTTTGTTTCCTCAGATCAATATATCGATTAATTCCAGGTGTGAGGAGTGTTTGTACGTTTGTCACGTACATGTTCGACTGTAATTTTTGTCTGCACTATCAACACTTGTACATTTATTTTGTGTACATTGTTCGGTTGTTCTATGAATTTGTTTTTTTAAAATCAAAACTAAGAACCGACTCATTTTGTCTGATTACATGATGCTTTGTACAGTTTACCGTTTCTTAAGAAAGTAAAGTGTATCGAGTAATTTACATTATTTAATAATCCGTGTTTTATAAATATGCGGTAAATACATTAAAAATTGCAGGTTTATCGAAGAAAACAAGCAAAAATTTAAGAAAAACAATCCCTCATATTTTCGTCTCCATATTTCTGGGTTAAGACCTCTTGACGCTGAAATTTCCGTACTTTTCATTCCGGCGCAAGATATTGCGATAAACAAGATATCTGTGCCAAAAACACTGCTCATTAAGTTGTCAAAACCATCCGCAAGAATGTTGGAATTTACAACTTAAATTAAAAGATTAAAGAAAGTAGAAAAGAGTGGAAAGAACAGAAGTGCGATAAATGTATTCCAAAACAATTACTACAGTACATTCCTAACCATTCTGTCTAAAGCAGAAGAAGAAGTTTGCAAAACGTGTTATCTATGATTTATCTTTTCTATTTATCTTTGTTGACGTCCAAAAACCGGAAAATGGCAATTGCCTTTAACGCAAGTCATGTACAACACACACTTTTTTATGTGTACGGCATTAACAAATGGACTTACATGGTAAATTATTAATGCCAGAAAAAAAACAGATTATTTTATCAAGTTATTTGGAAACATAATTTGGCTGTTTAAATGATTTTTAATTGAGCAATCTGTTTGATACAGTAGATTTGTATTAATGGTGACACTTGAGATTTCACTGCACCATTCTTGAGATAGGTACTATAAACGTAGTAGGTTTAAAATAGCCTACGTAATATGGTTATTAAATGTGCAGTGCATCAACCATTATATTCTAGTATTGAGAAATGCGTACAGAAATTACATCGTTGAGTAGTGTTCATATTACTTCCGTAAATTTTGACGGATACGAGGGTACATAACTGTTTACTTTGTTCAATTCATGACACAGTGCAGAAGAAAATTTACTGTACGTACGTTAAAGTCGATGTCAGGTTCATTTAGTATTGAAAAACTTGGCTGACACTGTGTCAAATTTATAAAACACGCATAAAGGACAAGTGAGTGAAGATATTTTTGTCAGTGCTGAGCAGCGAGGCTTACAGTGCTTGTGAGGGGTGATTTGAGGTGAACTTATAGCTAATTATCCTGCCACAGCTGTAATAAGATAGGCACTTGGGTTCAAGTAAGAAATAGTTTTCTCCTATCCAGTTAATAAGAAAAAATCGAAACAGTTTTCAAATAAATGGACTTATTTTACGCAAATGAAAATCGTATTAATATTGAAAAAGGGCACAGTGTATGCAAGTATATTTTCTCCCGCGTAGTTAGGCTGTAGAGCTACGAATTTGCCGTGACAAGATTTTTGCACCATTTTGTTTCAATGCACAACGGCAGCTATGCTTCGTGGTTATTGGCAGCTTGTCTTTTTTTCATATACTTATCTCATTTGTCTTCAGCAATCGGGTTAAGGCTATTGTGACACCATACGTTTGTGGTTTCCAAGAAGAACTGTAGAACCAGTGACAATAGGGAGGGGACGGTAAAGCGATCGCATTCTTAACCACAAAAAAAAAACTATGTAGGAGATCTTAAAAGTGTACTTTAGAACAGGATCATTTCAGAAAGACGTAGGTTACGCCGGCTCTTTTCTCAGGTGAACTTTTTGTTGTAGAAATCATCCCCCCCCCCCTTTTTTTCCCCAGTAAAACTCGTCTCTGGATCCGTTTTTGGTCAGAACCCCAAAAACATGCAATCGGTAACCGTGAAGTAGAGCTGCTGGTGTGCAAATAATACATTGAAATAAAATGGTGCAAAGTCTTTGTCATAAAATCGTGGTTCTAATTACATGGATTATTTTTTAGTTCCTTGAAAAGGATTTCGCCACGAATCAGCTATCCGTGTGGGCTTCGAGTGTAACGCTAAGGAGACGATACAATTATAACTGCCGCTGCGTGTTGAGGCACACATCTGGCGAAATGTAAGCAGCCGTTCCACCCGGGCTTCCCAAAAGTCAACTGTGTGCAACTGGTGTTAATTGTTTTCGCAATAACCGTGCGACGTTATCCAGTGACGTCGGCACACTTCCAACGGCGTATTTTAGCGTTGATTGAAGCTATTTTCAGAAGCTGCGGGGTGACTGAATTCTGTACTCGAAAGGTCATTTCTAACGAGAAGAAAAATGTAGTGCGCAGATGCTGTACTACACATAATGAAGTCTTTAGGCGCACTGCCATTTAATGAAAATAATTTTACACCAAGCTGTTTAAGTGTCTAAGCACAGAATATTTAGGAATACAGAAGTGAAATAGCCGGTAGGACAGCGAACTCAGTCTCACACGCCAGTAAAATGGCTTCCCTGACCAGCAACATGGCGGTAACGCTTACCGCCAATCAGGGTAAGGTGGCTGCCCTGCTAGCCGGCAGCCAGTCCAATAGGAAACCTGCAGTAACATACAGGAGCTAAACGTACACGGGGCTGGTATCAACAGCCTCGGGCAGCCAATAATCGGCGAATTTTTCCAATATCAAATAAGCTGCCACGTCATTTCATGTCTGTATTACTATTTAGTCTGTGGTCTCACGTTGTACATTTGCAACTCTGCTTCATATTGTAACATGTCATCATGTAGGGATACTAGTCCAGTTACAGAAAGCTAACCTAATTGGGTTTTAGCCATGAACAATTCATGAACTTCATGTTAATGGCAAACATAATTTGGACTCCGTACTAACATTTCATTCTCCTTGTAATATAATTGTTGTTATATGTTGTGTATGATTCCGTGTAAGTGCATAATGTATGTTTGTTTGCTTTAATTAATTTTAAACAATGCTTAAATAATGGTGTGAAACTACGATAGAAAGGTGTATTAGACTTAACTTACAACCTTCCACCAGTAAAAAGATGGGGTCACCACCACTGAAAGTGTCAGGTGAGTGTTCTACGATACCTCTGTACTCAGTGTCTTGCGGTAGAGGTGATACCGCGCCAGACGAGCCTCAACATCGCCCTTGGCGCCATACCTTACTCACACAAACACACGGCCACCAGGTTGTCACCTTAAGGTTCTTATCTATGTAGGCTGCGTTGGTGTATGTGAGGCACAAAACCGATGGAGCGTTAAGAGTGACGTCGGTCGGCGTATGTAATGCATTATCGCCTCTACATGCATACCCCGCAACTGGAACGCAGAGCTTTACTATTATTCATTTTCCTATGGGACTATAAGCGGTGAAAATATTATTTTATTTGCGATACTTTTGGTTGAAATTCCAGTGCTTATTTCTATTATTGTGTTTTTCAGATCCCATTGGAATTTTCCTAGATACGTGAGTTTAAAAAAGCAGTTTTTAGCCATTTTGAGAGTCTTGAAAATCGTGTTTCCGATAAACGATCCTAAGTTTTAAACTGATATAAATATTGTTTGAAATGTGTTTTATTTTCATAGACGTACAGACGTAATGCCCGTTGAGATGTTTCTTCCATATATGATTACTCTTAACTCGCTGCAATACGTTTCACGCGCAGGTAGATAGGAACCTTAAATATGTTCCGTAAATCATCCCCCATAATAGGAAATGTAGTACTTCTCCCTCTCGCTCATGTTGGTGATCACATTTTGGGTAAAGTAATTCATCGAAGTTCCTGCATCGACCTTCGTCTCGTAGCCTTCCAAACAAGCTGCTGCACCGTGGCGGTATTTGGGGCCCGCGAACTGCGCATCAAGTGACCAACAACTATGGGAAGGCGGACAATGGGTTTGTTGGCAGTGTCGGAGCCGCCACTGATAGCGTGCCAGGGTCGCCGGGGGTCCATTATCGCGGGCCAGTGAATCACCTCTTGTAGGAGGCTGGCTGCCCTCCGCGAGGAGGGTCTGCCGGGGCGGCAAACTCATTGCTAGGGTTTGTAGGGAGGAGAGATCCGTAGGCCGGGCGCGTGCCTCCCCACCCTCCCTAGTACCATCCCTCGCCCAGAGAGAAGTCAACGTCGTCCCACGTGCGGCCTTGCCCTGCTGGCCTCCATGCCGCAAATTGCGGAAGGGATAATTTACATGAGTGTTGGCAAACTATCCTAAAATATTTTGCTCCCCGCCCTCCCCCAAGAGTTCCTGAACTCATCCTCAGAAAAATATCTTGAATAGTTGCAATAAAGACACGTAATTACACTCAAAGGAAAGTGTTGTATAATTGTATTGAATTTTTGTTTTTGAGCCATAACATTTATTCAAGTTAATATTATCAAAATGTTCTCTTTTACAAGACATAGCGTATATTCTTGATAAACTGATCGACATAAATAATAATTGAATCTTTCATTAATTTGTCGCACAGAATAATAGGTTAACCTTAATGTAGGGTGAAAATTATGAATAATCTAAACGCCAAAAGAGACCTAATTATGTTAATTACATCAAAATAAGCTGTGTACCAGGTGCCTATGTGTTACTGTAAGACGTAACCATTTTAATTCATGTTTTTAAACGCAGTTGTTAATAATTCTTATTTACAAAGCCCTGAAGTATGAAAATCAAGTGGTTTGACGTTTCTCTGTCTGGTATTTAACCCTCCAGGAGATCTGGAAGTGGTCATTCCTGTTATAATATAAAACATATTGCAAGGCGGGTTGTGAAGCCGTCGGTGTTCACACTTATTGAACAAAATATTTTTATGTGCCATATTAAGGTGTGTTTTTTCATATTAGCTTAAGCTACTGTCGAAAAGTTGCGTATTGTTATTTATTTACAGCGTTTAGTGAGAGGCGTGTATATTGACCGCGCGTTACTTAATTTCGCAAATGTTCGTTGATTTTTTGTAGGATATTGCCGTCGTCTACCACGACAAGGCTTCGCCTTACGGCGTGTACGGTAAAACTATGACTTGCCGCAACCAGATATAGACAAAGAAGTTATTAACTTCTTTTTGGCACACTGCGCTCTGTCGCTTAGAGAATGGTGGTCGAACTGTTAATTATTAGTGACGTAAACAAGTAAAGTGATGGCATTTTCAGCTTTGAACAGAACAGTTTAGTGTTCAAGACTGCCATGATTGATATTTAAAGTCACTAAAAATTCTGCCCACATTTTATGTGCAAAATTACGATCTCGGTGGACAAAATACGGTAGGAATAAAAACATTCTTTAAGGCCTCGCCTACCACGCGTTTAAAATGCTTTGCAGCGTATTCGTAAATATGTTTTTTTAATGAAACTATTCCACATATGCCCAATATGTCTACGTATGAAAAAAAAAATACACTCCAAACGATGGCAGAAGAGACTTTTCAAAGCATCACGTCGATTAGAAAAATCATTTCGGAGCTCCTCAAAATAGCTAAAAATAGCTTTTTCAACATGTTATATCTGAAAAAACTACTCACGGGATTTGTGTGAAACTACTTTAGGAGCATGCAATGGACTTTGCTTAAAACTTTTTCCACCAATAAACATACGGGGTCATCACTGAAAGTGTCAGTCAGGCGAGTTACCTACGATACCACTGCACGACGTTTCACTGTATTGCGCTAGAGGTGATACCGCACCAGATGAGCCTGTCAACATCGCCCTTGGCGTTGTGCCTCACTCACACAAACACACGGCCGGTAGGCGCGCGCCTTAATTATGCAACATAGCTTAACCGAGACATTAGCTCCGGCACAACAACCAGTGGGGCGGTGTCTTCTAGCTCAGCTTATCACAGGGGACGTTCTCCGGTTGGCCTTCACAACTGTCAATCAAACACACGTGTAACGTACTTTTAATGCTATTCCTAAGCAGACATCACTCATGCGCGATGAACAGTTTTCGAATGGTCGTGTTGCGGCTGAAGCTCCCCACAGCGCTCAATGGCCTCGGCAGACGGTTACCTTAGCTTAGTTTTTCTATTGCCATGAAAATCTTTAAAATGAGTCACAATTTACTAAAAACTTAAAAAAATACAGCCACTAAATATGATAATAGAAGCAGAATATGCCACGTTAGCAAATAAAATATTTGGCAAAAAGACAATTAGTAATTTCTTTTTTAAATATAATGAAGGTGTACACTCACATTATACTACAAATTCAAGAAACTTAGGAGATGTGCCCCATAAAATTCACAATATTTGGTATCAAAGGTCTCAAACATACGCTGGTGAAAATATACAATGCAACAATTAATATCACACTAAGAGAGACAAGAAGCCCTGAAATATTCAAAGTCAAAATAAAAGAATAATAACTTTGGGAAGATTATAATAGGCTCTGTATGGAGCTTTAATATTGCCATATATATATATATATATATATATATATATATATATATATATATATATATATATATATATAACATTTTTAAATCTTAATGTTGATAATAATAACATTAAAGTTGAAGTTTTACCACCTGAAATCACCAGCACTTGATTGGATTGTGCAAACTTAAAGTGTTTCCTGTTGTTTCTTTAAACCCTTGAGTTATGAAGTTACAAACAGGATATGTGCAGAAATGTACATGTGTTTAAGGGGCGTGTTTGGAAAATAAAATTTTATTGTATTTTCAGATTTTAGCAATA
This sequence comes from Medauroidea extradentata, assembly GCA_003012365.1. Classification (NCBI taxonomy): domain Eukaryota; kingdom Metazoa; phylum Arthropoda; class Insecta; order Phasmatodea; family Phasmatidae; genus Medauroidea; species Medauroidea extradentata. The sequence continues at coordinate 18,796 of PNEQ01127186.1, read as the reverse complement.
ATATATATTAATATTGTATTATCAAAACTTTCTCTTCGACAAAGCATACGATATATTCATGATAAACTGCTTGAAATAAATAATAATGGAATAGTTAATTAATTTATCGTGCAGAATCCAACTATATAAATATATATAATGAAATAAAACGAACAAAAGAACATTCAACCGTTCATAATTTTCAGACTACCAGATTTCACATTTGTAACTCCAACCAACAACCAAATTTTGTTGGAAAACTAGCAAGTTGGCAGCGCTGTAGTAAGTTTTTGCTTTCAATTGTCGCTCGTGGCCGAATCGATATCGAGTGATGAGTGACAGGTGAGGTTGTTATCTTGTTTTCTCGTCTCGCCTTCCTTCCTCGCAGATAGATCGATTGTCTTTCATAACCCATGTGCCGCCACCTTGTGCCGTCCGTGTCCATTTTTTAAGCCATATGTCACTGGTTACTTGTCTAACTGGGTCATCTGTCGCGCCCTGTAACAGAAATATCAGGTTGTTATATTTGATCAGTTTGTCTGAAGGACGGTTTTTTTATTACTCTACAGTGCAAATTATTATTATTATTATTATTATTTACTTTAGGCGGTTCGGGATAAAGTGAGCACTCTAAAAAACCCTGCAAAAATATTTTTTTCAGCCAGTTCGGATCTTTCAGCGCGTAACGGCTAACGAAGGGAAATGTCTAACCTATCTGAACACGTCACTTGATATTTGCGCGTGTAAGATAAATTGTGCAGTCAGTAGGAACCTTTACATGTTGATAAAAAAGGTTATTAATTATATAAAATACATATATGTCGATTACAGTTGATTTTATTTCAGGATTGTTGTATTTAAATAGAAAAATACACGGAATTATATAACAGTAATTCGTTGCCTACCATACAAGCTGTAAATTATATGCAATAACGGTTAGTGTAATTTTTCAACGGTTACCTAAATGTTTAGTGCTCACTTTATCCCGAACGACCTGTAGTTGTGTACGCGTATGTATATTTATGATATGCTCTGTTTCGTATAAGTCTGAAAAAATTTAACTGCTTCTTATGGGCAATATTATTTTAAATTTTGTGATTTGAATGGTTTTGTGCAGAAGGCATCCAAGCCACAAGCGTAAACAATAGACAGAAAACAAGCCCCTAAATTATAATAAACTTAAGTAGCTAAGCAATCAAAGACGAACAGAGGTACGGTATTTTAAATTTGAGATTATATTTTAAACAAAATAACACAAATTTTGTGGTAACAAATTTTATGTTCTAATTTTTCAAACGTGGGATGGTCTCTTACTGCATAACACCTATAATTTGTGGCATAATGCAAGATATATTTAGTTCTAAAATAAGCCGGGTTGCTATGTCACCTTTTATGCTGCAAAGTTTGTCTTGTATTGTGACACAAATCACAAAGTATTAAACGTTATTGCCCTGTATGAAACGGAGAATGCTGTTGGTGGTTTACGGTAATTTGAGCACTTTTGAGCACCACTTTGTCTAGGACAATGATTCAAATGTATTCTTTATTGTGCCAGACGTTAACTTATGAGCACAGTACGATGTATACACTGTGATTGTTGCTTAGGTTTGCTATGTTTACCATAAGCGAGAAGCGAGGGTGACTTTGAACACGTGGGGTACTTTGGGACACTGCAATAATATCCCCCCCCCCCAAAATTGTCAGCTGTGAGTAAATTTCAATTAAATGCCACGTGGTTGTTCACTGTTTTGAATTCATCACAAATAAATGTCTTTGTTCAGGGCTGACACGTTTGCGAAAAATAAATTTTTGCAATGTCGGAAAGTCACCCCACTAGTCCAAAGACACTCCCGCTCACGGCATATAAAAAGTGGCAGGGAACTATGAATTAACTGAAAGGACTAGGGGCTTTAAAAGTGCTCACTTTATCCTGAACCGGATTTAGCTGTCAAGGCATGCATTGCAACCCCTATTAAATATTTCAGTACCCGTTGTGCCCTCCATCTTGTTTTGAATTCCCCGTCCAACGCTTGTTTCTATAGTTGTGTTTTTTTTAATCCGGTTGTTATTTTTACAGATACGGCTCTGGCAAAGCCATTTTTTTTTTAAACTTTGATGAGCCCGAAAATGATGTTTCAAATAGACGTGCTGAGTTTTTGAAACTATAGTGACACAGTTTAAAGTGTGTACTCTTTTCGTAGATATACAAGTATAATGCGCGTTTAGTAGTTTCGTAAAAAAAAAAATCACAACTCGCTGTAACGCGTTTCAAGCACACGTAGGAGGAGACCACTTAATGTGAATTTTTTTTGTTAGTCGTCTAGCTACATATATATTTCGTATCTGAGGTTTATATGCGTCGGAGTGGTAAAGACAACCTAGACATTCGAGTTGAATACGCCATGCGGCTCTTACTAAAGCTCGCGAGGGTAGGGTAGATAAGACAAAATTTCAGCTTTCGTTGTACAAAGCGTAACTCGAGTAAAGTTTACAAGTGACCACATATTCACCTGAACAGCTTCTTGATCAACTCCTCGTTTTCCCTGGTCTCGAGCAGGTTATTTAACTGTTAGCAGACCAAAGATGTCATTTGGCTCGAGAAAATTGTAAACAGCGTACTAAATTAACGACGAAGTTAAACTGAATGCACTGTGTTCAAAAATAGATGAAATAGTCCTGAAACTAATATTGTATGGAAGATAAAAACGTGTAAAAAATGTGGTGCGGATGTTGAATTTAGTAAAATATTTAACACGTAGAAAAATTAAGTTTTTTTTTGTCCTGTCGTCTGAAAATCGATAGGGACCCCTGTTTTTCGCGAAAAGAGTTTTGCCTCACTTTGTTTCGGTGCCTTACGTGCACATCTGCACCAGCTTTGCTTCGTGGTCAGTGATGGCATATATTTTAACTGTTACGAGCTTTTGGAATTCTACCGGCAAATCGCAGACGTGTGTTGTTGCAGGCACGTTATTGTAATTGGCTCAGTAGTATGAGATGCGGCTCTTCACATAGACACGCTGACAATAACAATGAAGAAGAGAATTGCAGATGTGTACTAAGTCACTGAAACAAACTGGGGCAAAATTATTTTCGCGTAAAACATGGGTCCTTAATTATAGACATTTATCATATAGTTGGTGATCGTGAAAATCTACACTACTCCAGTTCCTTAGTTTTTGCAAACGCATGTAGCCTCTGCCTGTGCGACACTGAACTTACTTAACCGGCCATCTTATATTTTCATGAAATCAGCCAAATAAATGCGGGTTGTCTTTCTGGTGCTTTTGATGTCCTGTACAGTAGTGGCTCGTGGGTTGTTGCCAGGTGGGGCTGCAGACAGTCGGAACTGTACACTCTTGATGAACGCGCCGTAGACCAACGACCATGAAATATTTGCCGGCTACTAGATGTGTTGTGACCACTCAGTAGTAAGGGACACCTGCACATCAGCGTGTCAGTGGCTGTAGAGTCAACCAGCGCACAACCCTGTGCAGCTCTTGGCAACTGCAGCCCTACCTGGCAACAACCTACGAGCCGCCATTGGTCCTGCAACAGAATGTTTTCACCCTCACCAGTGGAACATGAAGATAACCTGATAATTAAGACACAAAAGCATTCTTAAATGCTATTTGTACAGGTTGGTTTTCACTATTTGCATGACAGCATAACATGCAAATTTAGTCTTTGACGCACTATTATGAGAAAACTATGCGAGTTAAAATGGTTTCCTAAGAGGAAACTGTATTCACTAGTATCGCCTACTAAACTTATACTATTTCATAAAAATATAAAATTATGATTTTATCCCACTTAAATATTCTTAAAGTGTTGTGCTACGCCAATCTTTGGAAAGCTTGCGTAAGTGAAGTTTTCCTGTGTTATCACAGGCTCAATATACGACACAGACGAGACGATTCAACTGTTGCTGAATTAGCAGGTCGCACCCTCTCTGCGCTATCAGCAACACACTTCCTCTGGCAACCTTTTTTTATTTTGTTGGGCGGGGAGGGGGTGCGCATGCATAGTCAACTGTCCGACTCGCCTGACATTGCGTCTCAGCTCGGCTAGTGGTGTCATCTACACACGCGGCAGATGACCTGAGCGGAAGTCCTGCTGTAGTTGATGCTTTTGTTACCTACCTGTTGCACGTAGTAAAAAAACGGTAGCGTTATTGGCAGGGCCGGATTTATGCATCTAGACGCCCTAGGGCATTGCGCCTTCTGCCATCCTTCCTTACCAGCTTGCGTCTTTTACCCATTTTTCAACACAATATTATTTTAAATATTACTCTGTCCTGTCCTCTTGCTATGTATATTGTCAATAATGGTACAAATTAATTCTAATGCAGTTATTTGAGATCTACTGTTAGCAAGAACAAAAATGATAACGACAAAATTACTACAGTAAACACACATACAATTGAAACCATTAAAATCGTCGCTGGTCGCGATATTTGCACTTTTGAAAGCAGTGATGGAAAATTCTTTACATTTTCTCCTCGCTAAAAAGTGCTCATCCCCCTCCGTGGAAAGTTGCGATGAAACCTGACTGGAAAAAAGTATAAACATACGGGTTTTTATGTCAGTTGTAGCAAGACTTTTTAAAAAGTACTCTGGCAAAGGTAACGGGTATGTTTGTGGTTATATCACGGCCTTATGGGTGTTCTAGTGAGGAAAAAATCATAATTTTGTATTTGTATAAAATAGTGTTCGTTTTGTAGACGTTACTTGTGAATACATTGTCCTATTGTAAAAAAAAATTAGTACAGCCAATTTTTCCACAATGGCATTTCAAAGTAAAAAATTTGCATGTTTTTGCTTTTTGTACACCCCTTCCTCTCCCACGGAAAATAAATTAACATAACGAAACGAAATAATTCACATTGAAACTACATGTCGCAGGCAACAGCTTGATGTGTAAAAATACTCATTGCAATAATTTTTCGTACGAAAGAAAATCTGAAATTTGGAAATTCTTGCTACTTTTAGCAAGTTTTTTTTAAAAATACAAAACAGTGTATTGTATATGCTTTAAGCCGTAGCTTATGACATGTAGTTTCACTGTGAATTATTTCGTGTCAAAATGTTCATTGGTTTTTGGGGGAGGAGGTAAAAAAACATGAAGATTTTGATTCTGAAATGCCATTGTGGAAACCTGGCCTAGCTAATTTTTTTTGTTAGAGGAAAATGTACTCTCAAGTTAAGTCTGCAAAACTAACACAAGTTCCAATTTTTCTCTACCCTTAAAGAGAGAGCGGGTCTTTTCCAACCATTTTAGAATTACTGGTTTTTTGTTTCTTCCGGTTTTTTGGAAAAATTAATCTCAAACTTTATTTATAGCGCTACTGTAAAACACATTACCTTTCGATGGATTCATTTACCCATAACTTTAGACGGGAAAAATTCGCGGGTTCACTGACCTGCTGTGGCGGATTTAAGGAGGGTGGGAAGGGGGCTGCCGGGCTGAAGCCCTCCCTCCCAAAATCGTGTTCAACATTATGTAGCCTAAGTATGCCCAGTCGCCTAAAGGAAACTGGAGTTTTGGTCTAAGGTCCAAGAACATTTAATGTATTCTACTTTTATGTATGTTATTTTTAATGTTCTGTAACAGTAAACAAGCACACTTTTGAGATGGCTGGTCTTTTTTACAATCCATAAAGTCACGTAAGGGGGTCCAATTCCCCCATCCCCCCAAATACGTTTCTGAATCCGCCACAGCTGATCTGTAAGTTAATCTCCAAAAAATATCTGTGTAGTAGAGCGGACATCAGCAGTTCATTGTTTGCTCTCTGATACAGTGATACCACATCATTGGGCCTGCATTTAGTTGCTTTTTATTATTTGCCCAGCGCCCTCCAGGAAGTGACAAAAGAATCAAAGCCCAGTTGGGAAAGTGACTCGAACTTACAGTGGTTTTAATATTATAAGAAAAGAAAACGCGAACTTTTCATGTCCCTGTCTATAACATTAACATTTTATCAATAATTAACATTATTTATAAATTATATATATTTTCGCGCCTTTTCATAGTCTTCTACGTATGTAAAAATTTGAGGGGGTTAAATTAGAAGGCATTTGCATGATGTCAAAGCGCTGTAGTAAAATAGTTTGGTAATTTCAACGACAAAAGAAATGTTATGAGACTCGAAAATGTTAAATTCGGAATGAGGAGGGAGACTCCACTAAACCTGGTGAGCTTCAAATCGTAACTCCAACGTGTTATTTATTGTAAACTCCCTGCTTGCCGTGGGTAAGGTTAATTCTACTATAGGTTAGAAAGAAAATGTTTTTCCTTATGGGAAAGTTTGGCACAGGGAAACTTTCTGCCGCTAGTTTCGCTGCTATCGCTAACGGCTCTAATAACATACGATACCTAATATTTAACTAGTGTTGGTAAAGAAAGAATTCATATAATTAAATTTTATTTTTAATAACAAACAAACCTTGGATTTTAAATAATCAACTTTACGTAACTTTAAATTCATGAAAGCTCTGTGATTGGCAGTACACCTCTTACAGATACGAGCGCAAGAAGCAGCAGAACTTGTCCCTTGTCAAACGGATAACACTTGAGCTTGATAACCGGTAGCAGAATTAACTTAGCCGTGGGTAGAGGTACGTCAATTTCGCAGATCTATTCTAGGTTAGGTTGACTGCCAAAAACGTATACTTCACTGTCGGTTTATGGTTATTGTAGGGACCCCTGTTTTTCGCGAAAAGAATTTTGCCCCACTTTGTTTCGTTGCCTTACGTGCACATCTGCAGTTCTGTTTCGTGGTCAGTGATTGGATATTTTAACTGCCACGAGCTTTGGGATTCTACCGGCAAATCACAGGCGTGTGGTGTTGCGGGAACGTTATTGGAATTGGCTCAGTCAAATTATAGGCATAGACACGCTACTAATAACCATGAAGCAGAATTGCAGATGTGCACGTAAGTCACTGAAACAAACTGAGGCAAAATTCTTTTCGCGAAAAACAGGGGTCCCTAGACTTATTGCTGCTATAACACGCCTCTGACTACTGCAAGCCAGTAGTAAAGGAGGAAATAATTCGTACTGTTACCGCGTGCTAGGTACCCACTTGTACGGTTCGAAGCCTGATTTTCTCGAAAATATTTCTGCACCACGTGTTTCAGTTCCAAAGTTCCAACATTTGCAGTTCTGCTTCTTTGTTATTGGCAGAGTGTCTTTGTGTTCAGACGTTTCCCATTCGACCCAATCAGTTAGAACAAGGTTACTGCGAACAACACACGTCTGAGATTTGCGGTAGTAACGTTAAGATACGTGAGACTTAAATTCAGCCAATCACTGACCATGAAGCAGAGCCGCAGATGGGCACACTGAAGCAAAATGGCGCAGAAATGTTTTCACTAAAAACAAGGGTCCCTACCAATGGAGTGTAGCCAGTGTGCCGCGTAGATAGAGACCCGGAAGTTTCGCGGGTTCAACAACCAGCCGGCTGGACTGCACAGTCCTGCATACACTTTGTCTTCTGTCTTCAGATACTTGTACATTGGATGCTGCTCCAGTAAGTGACCAGTTATACGTATGACAAGGTAGCTCGTTAGTTAGTGAGTGTTTTCATGCAGGTTAGTTGTTGGTTCCGAGTAATCAAGGACGAGTTTCTGTAGCACTTATCCAATCACAAAATTAAAGTATGTGTACAAGAGTTTGAAGTCTAGCGTATTCTCAAATGAATTCACGAAATTTCCGGGTCTCAACGTATATGATTGAGAAACATAGGCTGTTGCCTGATGAATCCGCGAAATTGACACACCTCTAGTCATGGGGCAATCCACGAAGGCACAGACTAAACAGTGATACACGCATGGCAGCTCTTTTGATACGAACGAACTTCGTCTCTTATTGGCTGCCTTGAGCTGTTGATACCAGCCCCATGTATGTTTGGCTCCTGCATGTTACGGCGGGTTTCCTATTGGTCTGGCAGCCGAATAGCAGGGCAGCCACCTTACGCTAATTGCAATAGGTGTTTCCGCCATGTTGCATGCCAAGGAAGTCATTTTGCTGGCGTGTGTGACTTGAGTTCGCCGTTCTACAGGCTGTTTCACTTCTGTATACCTAAATATTCTGTGACGAAGGGTTCGCAGACCCAGGTTACAACCTACGCCAGCAGATATCTAGCCTGGCCATAGCTGACGTGCATATTACTAACCAACTATAAGCAGCAGTTTGAGAACAACGCCCCCTGTCAAGTCGGCCGCCGTGTCGCAAGTTTTTATGCTCGCAAGCAGAATATATGAGTTTGCGTGCAAATGCATAGACCGGCAGCTTTGGTTGCGAGCAAAAGTCACTAGAGAGCGAAACAACTCTGACTTGTGCGGGCGTGGCAGGGTCATCGGAGGTCGTGCGTCACTGTTGACATGGTTTTTGTCCTGTGACTAGAGCCATGATATTATGGCGAAAATAGTTTTGCACCCTTATTAGCGCATATTTAGCTCTACGTATGGTCATTGGCAGCGTGTCTTTGTTAAGATACGTCTCATTTTTCTGCACCAATCAGAATAAGGTTGTTGTAACACATTACGTCTGAGATTTGCCAGTAGAACTCCAAGGCATATTACAGTTGAAACCGGAAAAGGTCTCTTCTACGACTTCGTCATTTCACCGAACTATTTCCCTACTCTTCCCCTAACTCCCTCCACAGCGAACCACTCTGCACACCTCCTCTAAACATGTTCTGTCAACTGCCGATGTCTTAGAACTCTCCTTCACTTCTTACTCTTTACAAAACCATACACACCACCTATTGGCATCCATTTACTCTGTCCATAAACCATATACACCGTCTATTGGTGCTTATGTATCGATCCTCCCATTGGCTACCACGAGACGTGACGAGTTCGTACACCAGACATAAAGTCGAAACTCTATTGGTCATAGCATCCTACATTCGTCACCGCCCCGCATAACCCCCAGCATAATGGGGAGAGGAAAATATGTTCTGTCAACTGACGAGGTCGTAGAACTGACATAGCCCCGTTGAAACTTCCAATCGCTGACCATGATGTAGGCTGCAGACGTGCACATGAGGCACTGAAAACAAACTGGTGCAGATATCTGTTCACCTAAAATAGGCGGTGTTCCTACATACGACTAGAGGCACGAGTATTTCGCGTGTTCATCTGGCAGCAGCCTAGACTTCTCAGCCAAAATCTCTTCACTTCATTTCCATTTAGTTCAACAGGAGTGAATTTTGGTGCGTTGATATTGATCGTTTGTTTGTCGTCTAAAAACAGTTGAACGGTACCAAATAATCAACAGCGTTTTGGAGAGTTTTGGCACCAAAAAGTTTCGTTATTTTTCCTTAGCTTTATGATAACAATCTTTGTAATTCCCAAATTAGTTATTGTTAAATTTGAAAGAAACTGCTCGTACATACCTATTCAGTTACAGGATCATTTATCTCTTTTTTTTACAAGCACCTTATGTGTCCGATCCAGCGTCTTTACTGTAATTTTTACAGCAATAGATTGGCGCGTCACTAATTTATGTGGCAACCGAGACTTAATTTTTTTTTGTAAAATTACAAAAGAACTTATAAGAACACGTAGACGTTAATTATATTACACATCGAACATTTATTACAGTGTTTTTTTTTGTATAAATACGAATGGGGATTATTTGCGGGGGGAATTTGACTGTTTGCTATTCTTCAATGTAACGTATTTATTGCGGACGCTTTTGTGTCGTTACTGTTGAGTTATTGGTCTGGTACAATGATAATTCTGTGACAATACTACTGAACGTCTCTAAACAGCTAGACCGTGCCACAAAAACCATCGTCAAATCACAGAATATGTAGGAATACAGAAGTGAAATGGCCGGCAGGACAGCGAACTCAGTGACACACGCCAGCAAAATGGCTCCCCTGGCCAGCAACATGGCGGAAACACCTACCGCCAATCAACATAAGACGGCAACTTTGCTAACCGACAGCCAGGCCAATAGGAAAACTGCCGTAACATGCATGAGCCAAACATACACGGGGTTGTTATTCACAATCTCGGGCAACCAATAAGCGGCGTAAATACTAGAACCTGTTTTCTTGCAGCTGCTTTTAAATACTACAGACGTATTAAGCGTTACAAAATTACGAGTATAAGATGTATTAACTTGGTTTATACTAGAAAATGTGTAAATGTATTAAGGGGGATTGATCCCCGTCAGATCGGTTTTACGGGTTTTCTTATAAATCAGGGAATAGACACATTGTTTTATTTTTTTCATGCTGACAAGCCATAGTTTATTGTTTCATTCACTTTTTGGAATCCATATGGTATTGTTTCTGTTAATGTTGCGGCCTCTGTAGTCGCTCCCGTAAATAAAGCAATGTTTCCTTTTCAGCTGTTTCCCGTTGCAAATAATGAATATATTATGGTTCCAACAATTACAGAAAATCGATTAAGTTCGTATATATGCGTTGTCGTGACAAAAATTCTGATACATCGACTGGAACAGAAGTTATCGAGAAGAAACAGGTAAATCCAAGGTGGTAGGGATCAACACCCCTTACTGAAACTTTTCTTTAAAATAGGTTTATCGTAACTTTCACGCCCTGTTTTTATTGCTTCTACAGGCAGTTCCCTTTCACGGCTTTTCCAAATAAATGTTAACCTAAGTAGCAAATGCCTTCGCTAGAAGTGCAGTAATATAATTCTGGTTCTTTGAAATGTCTGGGTAGTAGCAAACCCAACATGGAATGTTGCACACGACCGAAACCTTCCGTTAAACAATTCAGCAGTATGATAAGCTTCCTATCCGTAGAATCATACATTCCGATAGTGGCCATGCAGTGTTCCAACTTCCATAGAATCACACGTGCCGGATAAGACTTCCATCGAGGCACATTGCCTTCAGACTCACACGACCACGGTCGTAGAAGAACTGGTCTGGACGCTCGCCTATTTGCCAGCATGTTTTATTTTGACCTCCTTGTAGACTGATAGTTGATTATATTGCCGCTGGCATGCTGTTTGTCGGGTGGACGGATTTTTACAAAGATTTTGTACATCAGATGTAAAGCGGAATCTTAGCAACGTGTTACAAAAACTTACTGTATTCTATATATTTTCTTTTTTGTGTTTACCGATGATGGAAGAAGCAATACTTTCAAGTAACTTTTTCGACAACCGAAGGCCACTAATCAAGTGAACTTCAACGCGTGTCTTCACCATGCTTAACGTCGACCATTGGAAAATGGCGTGCCAGCGGCATCATCAGCAATTAGTAGGGCCCGATAGTTTTCGCGAAAATATTTTGCAGCCCTTTGTTTCAGTGCCTTACGTGCGCACCTGCAGTTCTGCTATGTGGTCAGTGATTGGATGCCGTAACACCCAGCGTGTGGAGGTTGAACTCACAAATCACAGGCGTGATGTGTGGCAGTTATCCGTGTACTGATTGGCACAGTCTAATGAATAACGACTCTGCACAAAAACGCTCTGTCAATAGCTATGAAGTTGAGCTGCAGGTGTGCACGTAAGGCACTGAAACTAAGTGGGGCAAAAATCTTTTCGCGAAAACTACCGGGCCCTAACAATTAGTCACCAAGAGGGTCAAGTTTTCACACGAGTGTCCAGAACTGTTCTTCTAAGGCCGTGGTTCAGACACACGCGATCGTAAATCCCTTCCCCTCTCTGGCCCTTATTTCTCCCTCGCACTTTTTCTACGCCGGCCGACGTCATAACTATGTGCATTTTAATGAGTGGCGAGTCAAGGACCGGCCAGAGAAATTGTTTACTTGCGAAGCACGATTTTTCTCGCAGTGTTACGCGTGAGTCATATCTTTGATACTACAGAACGATTTGGATCACGCAATGCACACGTGACAAGTTGAACTGTGGTGCGTGTAGACATGCCGCACGCATAGCCAACAATTTGTTTCTATGCCTTACGTTACCATCTGCTCCATGGTCATTGGCAGAATGTAGTATTATTATTAAGGACCTCTGATTTTAGCGAAAAGAATTTTGCCCCGCTTTGTTTCAGTGACTTACGTGCATGTCTGCAGTTCTGCTTCATGGTCATTGGCTGCGTGTCTTTGTGAAGTGATGTCTCTCATTTGACTTTGCCAATCACAATACTGTTACTACAACTTCACAAGTTTGTGATTTGCCAGTAAAACCTCAAGACACGTCACAGCTAAGACGTCCAATCACTGATTATGAAGCAGAGCTGCAGATGTGCACGTAAGTCACTGAAACAAAGTGGTGAGAACTTCTTTTCGCGAAAATTTGGGGTCCCTAAATGTTATGATGTATGTTAGTGCACAGTAGACGTTGCTCATTTGACTGTGCCACTCAGAACAAGGTTACTGCGACACCTCACGTCTGTGACTAGCGGGAAGAACTCGAAGACACTGAGAGTTGAAAACATCCAATCATTGACCACGAAGCAGACCTTAAGGCGTACACGTAAGGCATTGGAACGAGTTAATATATTCGCAAAATCTACCGATCCTTTTGTGTGTCCCCATTTGACCGCACCCATGGTATCTGTGGTGCGCGCACCAATACTGAACGTTTTGAGATTATTCGTCTGTAAATAGATGAACCATGCTGTTTAAACGCCGCGCAAACATACAAGGAGCAGTACGCTATACTGTTTTTGGAGGAAATTACATTGGCACGAGAGATTCTTTTAAGACTCCAGTATCTCTAAAGATACTGTGAAAAATATTCGTTAGCATTTTGAAGAAGTACCTAAAAATTTATTTTTTCAAACATGGGTTTGAATAGACAAATAATTAAATGATATAATTAAGTATGTACACTGTAAAGTATTGGCAACGGATAGGTTTTTATAACACTACAGTACATGAAAAAATAAGCTAACTCTATAGTGTGTACTTACCGTTTTTAATTTATACAGGATATTTTTTTTTAATATCGTATTTTCTTTCTAAAAAATAGTCTGCATTCACGTTATACATACATATATTTTTCCTTTTCTATCATATTTTAAGAATTGAGTTTTCTGTTATTAATTGAAGCCAGTTTGAATAACTAATAAAAAAGTAAATCAAATAAAATTTATAACGTGTTGAATACCATAAACATAGGCCAGAGAAATCCAAATGACGTCGCAAAGGATTGAAGAAAGTGATTTAGACAAATAAACTGAATTTTAATTCCAAATAATTATCGACACTTGCAACCTTCGTGTTATTTCCTGGCTGCCGACTAGACTGCTAGCAGTTGTTCGCTTGCTCGACGTCTTCCAGTAGAATGTCGAGGGTTGTAGCGGGGAACACTTTTAACCAATAATTATAAGTTCCTCTGCAGATTAACCAATTGCAAATAAGGCAGTCAAATACCGGTAAGCAATGAAATCGCAGATTGTGCTCGAGTATGTACAGATCAGTGGAGTCTAGTCTGACACCAAATAACGGGAATTTCGACATCAAATTATAACGCATATTTTGCATACCTCTACAAATAACATTTAATCGAGCAGAATGGCCTTGGCCACAGACTAAATAGTAATACAGACGTGAAATGACGTGGCGGCTCGTTTGATATAGGCGAACTTGGCCGCTTGTTGGCTGCCCGAGGCTGTAGACTCCAGCCCCGTGTCTGTTTGGCTCCTGCATGTTACTACAGGTTTCCTATTGGCCTGGCTGCCGACTAGCAGAGCAGCTGCCTCACGCTGATTGGCAGTAGGTGTTTC